>JAVQJF010023363.1:0-21963 GCA_036023855.1 Gadopsis marmoratus | reverse complement strand
CTATTTATATACCACCTTTCATACACTGGGGTTATCTCAAAGTGCTTTACAAAATAAGTTAACAAACAAGACAGAGAGCATTAAAAAAAAAAAAAAAAAAAAAAAAGCATAATAAAATGTGCAAATACTGCCCATATAAATCCAAGCAAACAGATTTGTAACATCGATGAGAAACAGCAAATAGCAAAAGCATGTATGCCAGGGACAATGTAGTATTTGAAAGATAACACAAAAATAAAAGGAAGGCACACAATCACTAAAATATGTCAAGAAAAAAACAACAGTAGAACAAAACAATACATCAAAGATAAAAACAGATAAATCCAGACAGGGGAAGAGTGACAATTAGTTAAAAGCAATGCTGAAGAAATACGTTTTTAATTGTCATTTAAAAATGTTCAGAGTTTGCATCTCTCATAGCCTTGGGTAGTACGGAGCCCCTCTGTGGTCATATGGCAGAAAAAAAATTCTATATGTAGTCTGTGCGCACAGTTTTCCAATCCACGTGCTTGGTTTGCGCTTTTTTCTACATAGCAGCAAATGGAGCGAACCATTACACATGTATGCATTTCCCCAAGGAGCATTCTACACAGACATTGCCAACCTGCCAAGTTAGGCAAGAATCAGCCCTCTTTTGACTGTGGGCCAACTAATACAATTTCAGTTTATTATCCATTTAAGAAAATTGTTCTGCATCCACTTATTTATTGCACCCAGACCAGCTGATAAATGGCAGAGGGTACAGCCGTCATTTGGGTCCAACAAAATATAAAGATGTGTATCATCTGCATAGCTTTGGAAATTAAGCTCATGTTCACTAATAATATCACCTAAAGGAAGCATTTATATCAAAAAAAAGCAGAGGACCAAGGCAGCTTCCCTGAGCAACAAAAGATAACTTATATGTACATATATACACACACACACATATGATTTATCTTGCAGCCTTAACAGCATTTTTAATTTTTTTTATATCTCATATTTGCTAATCAACCCAAGCTACTGTAAACCATCTGGCTAAAACTGCCATTAGACATCTCCTCAATTACTCCTGGTACAGTACTTTTGTGTGTAGCTTTAATGCATTTTCATTATTAAAATACTGTTTATAGTGGTTGCACTTTATATGGAAGACGAGTTCACTCATAACCTGTTTTTATCAGCAAACATAATTTAGATGTTATGTAATGTCTACATATAGCTTTCATATTGAGGTTGAATTTCATAGGAACATCCACACAGAAAAAGCTGACAACGCCTCTGCACAGCTGAGGGATCCCGTTTAGGGAAAGTTTGAGAGTTAGCCTCTCCCTGATATAACAATGCTATCTCCCCCTAGGGGAGATAGTATTTACTGTTAAGCCAAATTTGGTCATAGTTGAAGCAGGGGGATAATATTCAATTCACATGGGTCACAAGTGGCACGGGAACGCATGGAAAAGGAGTGTGCGAGGAGCATTCTGGAGTTCAATTGATCTAAAAATAAAAAGCAAGGCCTGAGTTATTAGAATAAGAACATTTACGAGTGTGTAATTTTCCAGCAGAGCAGAGGTTCCCAGGATCATGATCCCTTACTTGAAAAATCCCAGAGGCCCAAAGGGATATAAACCATGTTTAGAAAAGGTAGGAATAGGATTTTATGTTGCTGTTAATGAGATATATTTTGTGTAATTGCATGTGTGTGGGGGTGGAGAGGGATTATTTCCAGTAGGTCCCAGCATGCATACAGTAGAACAACCAGCTGAGGTGATCGAAGTGCAAAGTACAATGCACGAAAGAGAGAATTCAGAGTAAAGAACCCTTCAGGCAATGCATGCTACTGAGGATCAGTGTCTCACAGGACAGCTAGTCCATATCCATCAATGCATTTCCAACACTTGGATGCTACAAACAAAAGTACTGTACCAAGAGTAATTGAGGAGATGTCTAATGGCAGTTTTAGCCAGAGGGTTTACAGTAGTGTGGGTTGATTATCAAATGTGAAAAACTGAATTTTAATTTTCCTCAAACAGAAAAAATATTTAAAAGCGTTAAGAATGCAAGAGAAGTCATTACATGGACAAAATAAACGGAGAGAAGGCCACATGCAACAATCAGTGCACTTCTACAGCGCATCAGGCTTTTCCATATGAAAGCTGTCACTACCCGATCAACATGGTGCATAAACACAGAACTCAACAGATTTCAGTGCAAAACGTTTATTTACTGGGGAAGAATTCTTTGAGAAACCAAGGAAAATTAAATGTGAAAAGTACAAAACATGCCACAAATGGAGAGGGTTGTTGTTGTTTAGTTGAGTTTGGTTAGAGGTGTTTTCTAGTTAAATTATAGGTTTGTTATATATTTTTCAGGAAATTAATGATGTATATCCCCAAGATATAACACTGATGCTCTGCCCGTACCTCAAACACTTCTAGCTTTAACAGGTTCTGTGATAAACATTGCAACAAGATAGTCGCTATTTCGAAGAAAAATAAATGCCAAGAATTGTTCAGTTACAGTAGATCTGTAAAGGAAACATTTAGCCTATCATGATCAGCCTTGGATTGGTATGTTTTTTCCCCCCAAACATAGTTATGGGGGTTCCCCAGTCTGAGGGCACAGTGAAAAAGAGAATCCATCATGATAGGCATCATGTGGGTCACCAGCCATTTATGAAAGCCCCTTTGTTGGGGACATTAAGCAGCAGACACCTATTGTATCCAAGCCTACACAGAGGCGGTGACCCAAAAACAGCCATCTTTTCTGAGCCTAGGCTTATACACATATCTAACGGGGTCCGCAAACACCAGCGGTTCAAGTGAAAAACATGACAGAATATCAACGTTAAAGGAGGACATAAGGGAAAAAAGCTACTTACATCTATTCAAAAAGTTGTCAATGCTTTTGTTTTTCCTCAGGGCAGGGAAGTCAAGGTCATACACCAGTGCATCCAAGCCATCCTGAGGGGAGAGGAGAAGGGTTAACAAGCAGGCGAACAAAGCTTCGACATCTACTACTCCAGCAACATCACAGAGGCAACATGTAAAAAGCAAACAGTGGACCTCCAGCCTGGATTACATTAATAAAGTCTACGTTTTTTTTAGCTTCTTACAAATACCCACATTTCAGAGCTACTGTAAACATTCACAGTTTTTTAAGCGATTAATAACAGATCCATTGATATATCTCAAAAGGGAGGTTGTTTATTAAATGGCACCCCAAAACATGTCTTGCATGGACAGTACTAATGGCAATTTAAAAATCACAATATCATTGTTGTCAACCTCTTTAAAATGCTGGCAGAAAATCGATATATATATTATATATATATATATATCTATAAATGCATAAATGAGAAAAAATAAAACATTTGTTGCTTCAAACAAATGTTTGAATAGGCAGAAATAATATCTCAAGAACTAATTTGTGCTTCAATAAGAGGCTGCAGCATCACTTACTGTAACAAAGCCAACAGCCAAAACAAGTAAGGAAATGTGTCTGGTTTCATTGGTGTCACGGTTACGTTACTGATAGTCATACGTTAAAGTGCACACATGCTCATGTGAGCAAACGCATTCTGAGAGAGGCCGTTATGTCTAGGGGCTTGAGTCAGCTGCTGACCAGAGATGCATTCATGAACCATACTGCTGGAAAGCCTTGAAGCCAGTAGGCAAACGCAGACATTGTGGAAAGGAACGTTTCACAGCTGCACATGTATTTGCATAAGAAATTAAATTAAATTGAAAAGGAGGACCATGCATATATAAATACTCATTTCAAATTATGATGCAACAGCTACAATGTTGGAATTCCACGAGCTAAACATACAGGACAAGCTAGATTGTCTCAGGGCTAGGCAGGAGCACAAGTGCTACTGGCGGGATTTACTCTAATCATTCATAATACAGAATGGCTGAAAGAAGACAGGCACATAAACACTTGAACGCCGCATTCTGTTATATGTTCCCTCTAGCGGGTGTGAGCCAGATATTGACACTGAGCATATACTGACACTTTGCCCCCGGGCCACCTAGATTAAATTTTCTCTCTTTAAAAATGTGAGATAAATATTACTGTGGATCTGCAATCAAAATATAAAATTAACTTTAAATAAGTTGTTGACATAAGCTAGATCCTCTCTGAACTCACTATCGTAGCAGGAATCTTTTCATTCCTGTATCATGAATGAACTTCTGTTAAATAGTGGCACATTTCTTTTTGCATCTGAGTAAAACAATGATGACACATGGTGAATCAGCAGCTCAGACAAGGTGAGGAATCCTCTTAGGTAACTCTGCTGCATCTGCTCAGCAGTGGAGGTCAGGGCCATACCCCCATATCTATGAGACATTAAACAAGCAAGCACCCCGCGGGATGGGTGGAAGCAGGGGAAAAGGCAGGCGGGAGGGGAAAAGGAAAAATGGGAGGTGAAGATTGGCTGGTGGGAAGAACAAAAGCAACAGACATTCACGGGGACAGAATGTGGGAAATTAATGAGAGGGTAGGCTGTGATCAACACACATGGCTGAGCTGAGAGCCATCATCTGCTCAGCTTTAATAAAAAAAAAAAAATAATAACTTAAGACAACTTTAAGGAAGGAGAATTTACACAAGACAGACCATAGGCTGGGAGAGAAAAGGGGCCTTGTTGGCCATACAGTATTCCAGCCAGCCTGCAGTGGGGAAAAAAAAAAGCTGAAGAACCGAGTCCTTCAGGACCCTAATCACAAGGCTCTGTCCTCAGCAATGCACGTTTGCATAACTTCCTGCCGCAGAGAACTCTGGACAGCCACAGAAACATTCCTTAACAGGACTGTACACGTCAGAGAGCTATTTTAGGTATGTGGCCAAACAAGTTCTCAACAAAAAGTGAAGGAAGGGAGAAAAAAAAAAAATCCATCCCAAGTACAGAGTGAGCCTTATTTTCAAATCAGCACTAGTGCCTAACACTATGACGGAAAGGAGTAGGGAGTGGAGGCCTGGTGCATGTGGGGCTGGCTAGTCCAATAGGAGAACAAATGAAGGAAAAAACAAAGAAAAATCTGAAGACAGCCATGCTTGAGAGTCCTCTACTGAAACCAGTGTGACAAAATAACCATGTAAGTGAAAAATCGCACTGTAGTGTGAAAAACAACTTAATTGCTAAATAGAACAAATTGGATCTATGTAGCAAACTGCAAAATATAAAATCAGCAATTTCATCAGTAAGAGTGTGTAGCACTGGGTGTGTCTGGAGCAACTGTTCCTGGTTTGAATCTCAGCATTTGAGTCTCTGCCGTGGTGTCAGCTATCTTCATGGAAAGAGGGACTGCATCAAGGTATTAGGGGGTAGCTATATTCGGAGATATAGAGGTGTGAGGAGTGGGCAATATGGATTTTTTTTTCATAGTATCAATATATAGTAATATAGTAGATTTTCTAGAAAATCAAATGAGAAATTGTGAAATAAATGCCTGTTTTTGGGCTATTACAGCATATTTAATACCCGACACTGATCTATCCTGACTATCTGCAATAATAAAGTGACAGCTACCACAGCAGGGCAAAATCTCTACCTGTAGACAAATGCACTGCGTCTCACAGTATACAGTATATATAGTCAGATTGGCCAACCCTAAGACGTGTGCCTGAACGCCTCATACATCGGCGTATCAGTATTTGTATATGTAATATCAAGCAGCCTCTGAGATTGTTTATAAATAAATCTACACACACAGAGAGAGACAGAGTCATCAGGCTCAATATATTAAACTGAAACATAAGTAACCAGACTGGTTTGTAATCATCAAGGTTGAGGGTGAGTAACCAAACATTATCATTCACTATCTGGCTTTAGTTATCAGACCACTCTGCCGCTGGGCCACATGGAGCGGCCAGTAGCACCAACATGGCTCAGCCCAAAATCAGTTCCAGGCTACAGTGCAGCAATAAATGGGAAAAATTATGCTGCGGTAGTGCAGATAAATAAAATTAGAAGGCTCTAAATTCTAAATGTATGTGGATCTAGCCATTAGCCTCTGAGACATTCACTGTAGGTATAGCCCTGAATCAACCAGGCAAGAACACATGACAATATTAGTAAAGTTAGTGAAAATATGTACCGGTACAATAGAACACACAATATTCTAACAATCTACCCTATTAGAAGCAGAGAAAACTCATGCATAAAATTTAAGTCTGGGCAGTAGCAGTGCACAGGCTATGTTTCCTTATGTGGCAGTCTTCTGGGGGGGGAGATAACAAAGAAAATCACTGGGAAAACAAACCAAAGCTCACAGGACCCCATGTTATCCTATTTCTGCTGATGCTGCTTCAGCCAGAGGGCGACATATCCCTGGGATTACTAAATAATAATATGAAAAACCACCTCATCACCCTATTAATGAAATGTGGTAATAATGTTAAAAGAATGTATAGTTATACACAAACGCACAAGCCAGTGGTTGACATTACATACGGCAATTATTTCTTTAAGGTTTAGTGGAGAGAAATGCACACGCACACAACACGCAAGCTCTTTTCCAGACATTAAAGGTCTGACTTCAAATTTCCAATGGAGACTCAGCCACATCATCCCTTTCTGCATACCAGCACAAGGCATGTGGACTGGCCTAAGTCGAGCCCTACTTCTCACTTCCTATTCTGCCACCTCTTCAATACAATATGCTTTCCACATGTGAGCAAGTGTGCAGACAGCAGTTCAGCTTGCCATGCAAAATAAAGGCAGGTCCATTGCAGGCTGTGCCCATGCAAACACAAACGTGATCATACAAACCAATGAAGCCATTGAAAGCATGAAATACATCATCGCTTCCCGAATGTCAGGTACAGGCAGTCAAAATAGAAACGGAAATCTAAGGGAGTACATATCCATCTGCTTTGGGATTTATCATTGTGGTACACTTTGGAATCCACCACAGAGATTTGCTCAAAGTTTTTTTGAGCACTTGGTCCAAACTCCTTTTGCGCATAATATCTACTGACAGGAAATCCCACTTACCAAGAAAGACTGCATATCTAACAGCTCTACTGGATAAAAAGCAGTGACCGTGAACCCAGGGGTGGCAAAACAGGGGCATTCCAATTCCTTATGAGGTCCCAGTGAACGAGAATCACTGTCACAAATGCTTTCATGTCAAAATATAATTGAGTTATTCCAACAGTGGAGAGCACTCATGAGTTTCCACTGACTGAGCTCTGGATTCTCAAGCTAAACTCTTCTAACAAATAAGTTACCATCTTATTAAACATCAATCCAGTTCACCTCAACCGTCTTCACTGGACAGGGGTCACAGGGTCCTTTCTATGTGGGACAAACTAACTGGGACTGTAGCCCAATAGTTCAATAAGTTGTAAAGTTCAATGGGTGAATCAAAGGCAAGAGTGTGCCATTATTAAAAGACCGGATAATTTTAGCATACATTCCTGCATGTAATCAGTTGAGGGAATGCAGAACTACAAATAGCTCAACCAATTGTTGTTCCCATAGCTGAATAGCTGAGGAGAGCAGTTTACAACTGACAGCCCTGAAACTTTCTGACAATAGGGATGGATCAAATGCTGACTGTTACCACAGACATGTTTTTCAACTCAAGGAGATGTAATTTATCGTTAAAAAGGGGACCAGACCAGTAGTTTGCCATATTTTAGCCAATTAACTACAAATTACATATAGTTTACATAGTTCCTGTCTACTTTCCAAAGCATAGCAGAAGTTATTAAAACACTTCTGTTGCTTCCAGGAGGCAGCACACAAACACACTGAGGGTCAGGGCTACTGTACATTAGCCTTGCAGGGTAAAAAGTAACTGAGCATTTTGCAAAAAATGGTGGTGCATTAAAGGATGCTGTGACATCCAAGATTCCAGTACAAGATTGTTAATTTATTCAAAAATTGGTCTATATATATATATATATATATATATACACACACACACACACACACATTCTGCATATGCTAAACTTTAATTTAGCATTAAATTCATCATGCTGTACACTATGTTTTAAATAAATATTTACACAACAGGTGTAAACATAAAAAAAACACCAGTTTTGGTCCTTTAAGGAATGATAATGTCATCTTCAGCATATTTGTCAAGATAAAAGTACTTGGTTCACCCTGTAAAAATATAATGTAGTGTAAATACTCTCGACTGACTAACCTCTCTCTCTGAACTGTGTAGATTAAGTCTAGAACCAAATACAGACTATTGCTATCAGCGTTGACAACACCTTGCAGGTAAGGTTTGTCCATTAAAAAGGCAAAGGTCACTAGAACAAGTGCAGAAACTCTACACGGGCAAGACAAGGATTGTCTTTACTCTGGCTGTTAGTTACTCAAGTTGGGCCTTAGCAGATTGAATATGCAAAGCAGTGAAAAATCACACCAGTAACATGGCCCTTCAAATAATTTGACTGAAAGTTGTCCCTCTGCCTGTACACATGTTCTTCATGGTCAGCATTTATAAACTCTGGTTTTGCTATATGATAATTTCCTTTTAGTGCCTAAACTCTGGGCTGAATCTTGCTTGAAATGGAAAACATGCACCATTCTGATTATGGTAATTGGACCATAATTGTAGGTGAAAGAACAAAAAACCGGAACATGAGCAAGTACAACGTTTCACACTAGCAATTTTTATTCCATAGCTTCTTTGCCACACATCACCATTGACTAGTTATAATGATATAGCTAAGTGGTAATAAGCACCTCCTTCAATAAGTCAACAGATACTGCTGTGGGACAAAATGTAATTTGAGTGGAAAATACTGGCATGTGTTGACCTGCAAATATGATTATCACATTCATTATCTCTTTCATTTAATAAAGTAAACATCTCTTCGTCTGTAAATTGGCTCATAGCTACAACACATTAAGTCAAAGTTTAAATTAATTACCACAAAGCTCATTATGTCTTTTTGTGTACAGCACAGAAACTGTACTACTTACTTAGCTTATTGCACTAATATTCTAAATCACTTCAAAATAAGGGCATCCACCCTAACATGTACATGGAGCATCCACACAGTCAATCACTGTCTACAAATCTGGTTTACTAGGCTTTCAGTTTCCTGTAATTACTCTTATTACAGATTTAGAGTCCAAATAACAGCTGATGCCTTTATACATCTCAAATAGAGGCAAACCCCTTGAAAACAAGTTCAAATCTATCAACACAACCATTGTAAATTACCAAATGATGAATGGATTCTACCACTGAAAAACCAAGTCTCTCTCTCTATATATATATATTTATTTCCCACAAATATGGTCAAACACACATTTCCTCCATGCTGACTTTCAAAGAGTCCAACTACGGTGCAGATGTTCAATCCAAACATACCATTTGATCACATTATTTGACGCTAGATATTGACTGTTGCCAAGAGAAAACATATATGGACAATGCTCAGACCCTTAATGTCAGTGAGCTTTCACATCACAATGTCAGGAATTCTGTCTGTTCAGATTGGCTCTTGGAAGCCTGCCTAGAGCACAATTATTGGGCAGGGGGCAGCCCATCCAGATAAGGTGCTCTTCTCTCCAAGCAGGATTTATTTAGGGGGTGAAGATAAGGGTGACAGGGTCGGAACACTGTGCTCAATAGGACAGCCCAGGGCTGAGTGGTAACGTGCCGGCCAAATGTCACCATCATCACACAACACAGACCAGGGTTCTACGGGAAAACTGTAAAAGCCTAACAGCGCTATACTACAGACAGAAAGCAATGCCAGCTCAACACTCAGGTACAGATACATGGCCAGTAAAAGGCTTGCATTGTACAATCTGATGGAACCTATTACTCATAGCCAAGCATGTTGGCTGCTTTACGAGTTAAAATGTCCTGATTCACAGCATTCAGAAACACGAGTCTTCAGTCCACATAATTTTGGTTTATGGGTAGAGAGCAGAGCCCACACCCAGCTACCTCAGAGCTGCCTGCCTGCTCTCAACTCTCTCCAGACGTGCAGAATGACTTTGGGACACACAGGGAACTCTAGGCCAGTCAAAGACAAGAGGTTATTTGATTAGCATGGAATTTTATTAAGCCGTGGGTGGAGTTGCATGGTGGCAGAGACAGCCTCAGCAAAAGGCCTCCATTCATTGATCAGGCGAGTTTGCAGAAAGGGGAAAAAAGAGGAACAACACCCTTGTGTGTGTGGCAGCAAGCATGAGCAGTCCCCGCAGCTTTTGGCCATTAAAAATGCAGAGTGTGTGCACTTTTAGATGAGTTTAATTGCCTCTTTCTGCAACAGGATGGGAGGTCATAGAGACTAAGCAAGCTTTCTTTTCAAAATACAGCTATCTACAGCAGCCTATACACAAAAGGTTGGGTGTGTGGGTGGGGTTTTAGGACATGCCACCTTCCCAAAACAAACAAGCTTCCATGGTGTTTTTTTTGCTTGGTAAGTCAGTCTACCTGTACAGTATGTATGTATAATACCTCCCATATCATACAATCTAGGTACAGTCATCATTACTCAAAGATTATGACTGTATGTGCACAACACCTGAATGACATCCAATGAAACAACTACCTGATTGCTTAGCAACGTAGCTAATGTGGGGAACCAGGACTACCAGCCATTCATTTCTAGTTCAAACAGTGAACTCTAGGTAGAAACTCAGTTATAGCTGAAAACACAAAACACAGGCGCAAAGGTCTGTCCCTGGAAACCCATGCCAAATTGTTCCATCCTCTACCCACATTAATTTTGGATTCATCACACTACATCTGAGCTCAACTGCTCCCATGAGTCAGTAAGAGGCAAATCCTTGTGAAAACACTACGTGCCACCATCGCCGAAGCTGAAAAGCTGCCGATATCAACAAACACTTGACACAACAACATCCCCTTGGCATCCACTCCATGTTGAGTCAGCTCATGGGATTGCCGCGTGTAATAAAAAACCCATGAAGGTGTTGCTTTAGGGTTTTAGCACGTGGCAGCAGCAGCCGCCTTCTCTCCTCAGACATGAGAGACACTTCAGAGTTGTCGCCCACAGACAGGAAGCAGCCATGGCGAACTCCGGCCAACAGGTGCACTGATGCAGCTGGAGGCCTGCAGGTCGCAACAGGCTTGCAGGCAGCCTATCACTTCAAATGAAGCTTAGACAGGTAAATCTAGACCAAACAGCACACACCTAGCCATGCACCTACTTCCTAATGTTTTAAAAGTACACTAGTGACATCACAAGCCATGATCCGTTTGTGGTGGGTGGCACAGGGAACCAATACAGATTTAATAGCATGGTTTGTTTTAAGTGGCCTATCCGAAAATGACCTGACAAAGCGTGTCTGTATTGTGCAGAACGGGAACACGGTTGCCATCTGTCAGTCAGTTTTTAGTTACCATTGCTTTTTAATTAGTCAAGACCCCTTGTTGAAGCTACTGTGCTACCAACAATGCTACTGCGGCCAATTGGTTTCAGTGTTTCCGTCTGCGAGTTCACACAGTATTTTGACTGTAGGACACCAGAGTTTCAAACTGTTGATTGTTTTCTTGTCGCAAATCCTTCATACATATGCGACCACACACTCTCTCTCTCTCTCACACACACACACAGAGACAGACAGACAGACAGGTGTTTGAACTTGATTAACAGTGAGCCATACTGGTCTGTCGGTGTCAATATCGGCACATTCCTTCAGTGACAACTGAGACGACTTGTTAGTCTCGGAAAGAATTTCTGCTCCAAGGAATAGACTGGCCCCGAATGGTTGCCCTGCTTAGCTCAACTCCCTAGCCAGCTAGCAAGCTACAAACTTACCAGAAGACAATCCGTGTTTACTTCTGACTTTGGGTCCTTCAACATGGCATCGATTTTTTCAAATCGAGCCTCCAAACTTTCCCGGGCAGACATTGTTGCTGTTAAAACTCGGTCCCCGGTGTTGGGTTACGAACAAAAACAGCTCGCTGGCGAGGCAGGAGGCTGGCTAGCTAGCTTTAGCAGCCAGCGGCAGCTAGCTAGCCAAGTAGTCCTTTCTTCGTGTGAACTTTACGCCGCACTTCAAAGAAAATGCATCGCTCTCCTCGCGCTCCCGCGGGCGACGGAACGTTTAAGGTTGCGTTTAATGTACAAAAGCCACATTTTCGGGGTCGAAAGCCGTTTTCCCAGTGCGAGTGGCGAGCGACACCAGGGGCAAAAGACAAATGCGGCGACAGATTAGTCAGCCTCCACAGGATGCCGCTGAGGATAAGGGCTTAAAATGTTGCTGCATCCGAACCAAAAAGGCAATTGAAACCTAAATGCAACGACTGTTTGAAAAGCGCCGTTTGCGGGGTGGTTAGTCCCGGCCTGTTCCCATATCGGTTGTGCCAGGCCCTTGCAGGAAACGACAATAGAATCTGACAGCTCAAAAGTAGAAGTGGTGGGAAGAGTGAGAGAGAGAGAAAAAAAAAAAAAAACTTCTGCTTCTTCCAAATTTCGATCAGTTTAAAACGCGTCGTTACAGCGTTGAACGGCCGTCCTTCCGCTGCATCCTGCGCATTGTCACCGACTGTCGGCTGCTTCCCGTCCGAACCGCTCGACCTCGCAGGTCGCAGGCGCATGAACCGGGGTTTGGTGTGTGTTGGTCCTCGGGGGGGGAAAGCAGAAGACGATGCCCAATCTTCTCCCGCAGCCTGACCAACATGTCCGCCTTCCTGTTCAAACACCCCGGAGAAGCGACTTCAAAATGTCAAGCACTGCGCATGCGCCGTCGTTCGAGGCGCGTTCAAAGAGTTTCACACAGTCCGGTAACGGCAGGCAACACGTTGCTGCGCCCAACGGTCGCGACGTTAGCACGCCGCCGAGAGAGGCTACGTGGGCAGAGGGAAATAAAAAGCAATGAACGAAAGGTACGGTATTTATGGTTCACAGGATTTAACGTGTTCAGTTCTATTCCATTTTTTTATTCTATTCAATTCAGCAACCGACGTGATCCACATGGGTTACAGATGCTCTTGGTTCTGGGCCATAATATTCTATGCTATTCTGTTCAGTAATGTAAGTTGTCCACACAAGGCTGCAGGCGCTCTTGGTTCTGGACCATTCCTTAATTCTATTGAGTAATGCCAATGATCCATTGTGAGTTATATAAAAAGGCCAGATGATCATCACTGACACAGCAAGCATCAGCATAACAGTGTTTTCATTTAGGAAGCCGTACTGTCTAAATTGCCAAGATATTTAACATCCTTAGTTGAGTTGAAAGTGAACAACCATGACACCAAATCACATGATCAGTCAGCTGTAAAAGATACTCATACCAACTCTGAACTGGGGAAGTACTATGCACCTTACTACTGGAATGAACTGCAAAACAAACTGAAGCTAGGGACTAAGAGGCTAAGTATTAATTGTAACTATTTTGTATTATGTCTGTGTGTGATGACTGGTTATTATTAGTGATTCATCTTGTTGTGATTTTGTATTTGTGTAATTTGTTCTCAGGTCCATCTTGCAAAAGAGAGCTTGATCTCAATGACACTTAAATCTTACCAAACTAACTGTTGTTTAACTGAAATTATTCATCGTGGGTTATTGCTGCTCTTGGTATGGGCCATGATTTAATTGCCTACTCTATTATATATATAAAGTAATGACATTTTTAAGTATTCATATGGGCTACCAATACTCTTGGCTCTGGACTGAATTTATCTTTTCAATTAAATTCTATTCTGATCTGTTCTGTTTGACAACATCAAAAAAAGATGCTAATCCCACAACAGTCTGCGTTGACTGGTACTGTAAATGATAGT
Source organism: Gadopsis marmoratus (assembly GCA_036023855.1). Classification (NCBI taxonomy): domain Eukaryota; kingdom Metazoa; phylum Chordata; class Actinopteri; order Centrarchiformes; family Percichthyidae; genus Gadopsis; species Gadopsis marmoratus. Next base: position 8,236 of record JAVQJF010023363.1, on the reverse strand, counting down.
TAAAGCAGATTATACCCTCTTAAATATTTGAGAATATTAGGATTGTTAGTGATGACATATATAAGGTTTAGGAATACCAGCTCCAATATCGTCACTATAACTCTTCTGGGCCAGTCACCATAGGCTAATCATCTTTTGTAGCATATACTGGAGTGATTTAAAGCTTAATCTGCAGGTCAAAAAAGTTGATCCCAATAGAACCACCCAGTTTGTCTTATCTCAATTTGGTGATGGACAAGATAAGATAAGAATCAAAGGTAAAAAGCTTTAGTCTATCTTTATTGACTGTTCTTCTATGATCACATATGCAGTTAGTTCTCTAAATAAACAGATGATGAACAGGAAATGCTTCTAGGGCCTGCTGTCAGTTGCTCCCTGGAGAATGGCAGTTGGTCTCATCTGTCTCTCTATCTTTATTTATTTATTTGATGCAAATGCAGCACTCTTTTGTTTTTAGAGATACTTGAACCTTTCTAATACATACTAAAATGTAACGTAATCCTTTATAATAATATGACATTAATAACTAAGGACGTTAATGTGTGTGAGTTTACACAAAGTATGGAATCAAATGTCTGCTGGCATGGTTGGTTTTCTTCTGCAGCGAACCTCTCCTAGTCTGTCTGCGTGTTCAGCATGTCAGCCAACAGAGGGCGGTGTTTTACAACTTTAACGACGAGAGCTCAGAAACTTGAGGCCCATGATCTTGACTTCTATGGCACCGAAATCACGTGTAAACTGAACCTGCCGTCACGTGCTCCTTGGAAAATCACGGAAAAGGGACTTTTTTTTAATGTATATTACTTTATAGTTATTATTTTTTCCCTGTACAATTTACACAATACGAAGCCCTCAACGGCGCAGCCTGAACTCAATGCATCGGTTCTGCGTTTCTGCCAACAGGGGGAGATGTTTTAAAAGTAGAAACCACAAGTGTGAGAAACTTCATATAGGTACAGGCCTATATGTTTGCAGTTTGAGAAGAAAATATAGCTTACAGACAGACTAATAATAAGTGTGTAATATACAGTATATTATGACGTAGGTCTATAGGCTATATATGCATGTATTAATTTTTTGGATGTACGTAAATATATGTATGTACTCTAGTGCACGAATGTGTCAGTGAATGCATGATTCTATTAATTCGTTTGACTTTGTTCGCACGTTCGATTCGTTTATTTTGTTTGTTTGTCGTTTAGTTTGATTCCTTTCCCAATTAAATACATCCTGCTGTCTGCATCTCTGCAGCGACCCCCCCCCCCATCCGTGGCACCGCGAGGTTGGCCTTTTTTGTTGTTGTTGTTGTTGTTGTTTTAAAACGTTTCGCGGTGCAGCGTTCGATAACGAGCGGAACACCGCGGAACGCCACGTGCCTTCACCGTCCCGGCAGCAGCACGCTGTACCGAACTGAACCACGTCCACTCCCTGACGTCACCCGGCGGCTCCCATCGCCGCGCGCAGATCAGCTGTTGCAGAGCAGAGAGACGGGAGCGGCGGCGGCAGTTGTTGTTGGAGCCGGTTGGACGCACGCTGTAGCCACAGACTCGATTCCGTGTGGATAAAGGTACGCGCGCACGGTGCTGCCCCTTTCTGCGTCCTCGCAACTTGCTTCGTGCCAGGCACGGTGCCGATCACACGCACGGTGCCGATCACACGCAGGGTCCGGCTGCACGGCGCCGTGCAGCCGGGCGCCCTGCAGCCGGGCGCCGTGCTGCCGGGCCGGAACACGCTTCAAGTTAACTTTCGCACCGTGCGGGTTGTAGCGTGAGATTAACAAGCCGCCGCAGACGGAGCTGATGTTTCGGGTAATTATGCGGAATCAGCCCACAAGTGTGTCAGTCAGCCCGGTTGAGTGCTCGGACATACATGCATGAATAATATCATTATTATTTTTTTTTCTTCTTCTTTTTCTTCTTATGTTATTTGCTCCACTGTAGCTGCACGAACGAACACGCCTCCCCTAATGTGTGGCTGTGTGTTGCCCGACCTACATCCTAACAGCCTAATTAGTCTTCTCGCTAACCGACGTCGCGGTGTGGAACTTTTAACTTCTGTGAACAGAAGGCAGGCGAAACCTCATTTCACGCCAGCAGTCAAACAGTCCCATTTTACGTGGGGTCGAAAGAATCGCGGATCGGCCTGCTCTGCCTCCAAGTGCAGCGAATTCACTCTTTAAAAACGCCACTCCTGCTTATTAATCATCGTTAGAGGAGTCATGTCAAGTATTTTCTGGAACCGGGCCACTGATTTACATGTTTGTCTGTTGGGTACTGTTACAGTTGGCCTGAAGCTCTTGTTGAAACAGGCTTCAGCAGCCGAGATAAAAATCATGCCAGATAAGAGTGACCTGGAGATGTATTTGGTGGTTTGTCATTGTAATTGCAGGCAAACCAGTCTGTCTTGACTCCATCAAATCTGCCATTCCTCATGTTTCATGTCCCAAAAGGTTGCATTCCTCGTGTGTCCGCCATCCCCTCTTGCATTACATGCACATTACAAGGTCCTGCAAGCGACAGCAAAGTAGAGATGGTCATTTTGCCAGGTGCAGCTGTGAGCAACTGTGATGTGAAACACTGCGGCGACTTCTCATGTCAAAGCAGCGTTGTCGCGTCCAGGCCCATAGATGCTCACATTTATTTATTTTTTTTTTTTGAGCTCACATTGTTTGAATGCACGATTGTTGCCATTAAGTGCAGATTTGTGAGACCTGACCTTCATGGCTGTCTCCTGCAACTGTACGTCTGATGAGAAACGGCGATCTGCTGAAGGGAAACATTACTTTCAGTCAGACACGGCATCGTGTACACTCTCTGTACCAGAAGTGGGGTTTGGGAATTTTCTGCGTGGCCCGTTGTGCCTAGAGCACGCGCAGCCCTGTCAGAGAGGGCAAGGGCTGGAGGGGTCAGGGGGCTCTGAACGCTGACCATCTGGCCCTTCGGGGGGGGGGGGGCTGGCTTCCTCACTGTCTGCCTTTGTTCCCGGCGAACAATTGGGACTCCTGCCCTCGGACTGGTTTCCCTCTTTAGCCTTGAAGGAGACGTCTTCTTCCCGTGTTGCGTTGTGAAGGCCGTGAGTTGTTGAGGTTTGGCGGTGGGGACTTTCTTTGTGTGACTGTGGCGTCTTCAACATTTATTTCTCAAACATGAGTCGTAAATTGGCTCTGGGAATACGGCACGTGGGTTCATGCACTTTTGGGAACGACAACGTGCTACTCAAACCACTGCATACTCGACGCCTTCATCGTTTCCCTTTTCACAGGAGGTTTGTTGTAAACGGAAATTCAAATGAGCCAGGACGAGATATACCCAATTAAAAAAATTAAGCATACCATACAGCATAAAGTTACGGCTCATCCCCTTTCACCCTCAAAAGACATCCTTTTTAAAATAAATAATCTTTTTAGCATGTTCAAAATACCTTTTGTCAACCATCTATTTTGTTGTGATAATGGATGCCTCTCTATTTCTCATCCACAGCTGTTTTATTGTGCGGATGACCTGGATAATGGGAAAGAGGTTTTCGAAAAATGCAGCATGTCATTTCGCATGTGAAAAAGCTGTGGATAGATTACTATTTCACATCCATTTGTACATACAGCAATTGTCACCAGGGTAACAGATTGATTTATTTCCTCTCATTATGCCCTCACTGTCATTATGAGCACATCAGGGCTCCTCTCTTGCTGTTTGTTCCTTGTGTTTTGCTCCAGTTGGCCCTCATCCGGTCAGTGACAAAGATGTTTCAGTTTCTGCCTCTCTGATCCCGAGTGCAGATGATGCAAGTGGCCAAATCCCAACTAGAGAGATCAGCACTATTGTTTGACACTTTTTTTTTTTTGTTGTTGAGCGCGATGAGAGAGGACCCGGAAAACTGGTGGTCCTCAAACTAGATGCCATCCATCGAACTGCAGGAGGCAGGACCATCGTCGCTGATTTTTCCTTGTGCCACACGCTTGTGACGACATGGCAGGGACAGATGATTGTGTCGTTGAAGCTCGCTCTGTGATCTGAAAATACACCAGTGGTGGAAGACGTGTGAAAAGTAGCAATACAACCACTTAAAAGTACTACATTACAAGTAACAGTCATGTATTCAAAATGTATTTAATTAAAAGGACATGGCTATTAAATAAGTGTAGTAGAGTAATATTATTAACATTATTTCCCCATGAAGTGGAGTAGAAGCCAAAATGAATCAAATGGAAATACAGTATATGGAAGTAAAGTTTAAGTAGGCTACCTCCAAACTGAATATCATTTTTTTTACTAGGCTAAATAATAATAGAGGTCCATTTTACACAAAACTGGATTAAATCGTATGTTTATGTCAAATACAAATAAATCACATAGAAATTGTGTACACATTTCTCTACCTACTGTAGCAAGGTATTTTATGATTCTTAGCGGGATATCTTCACCGCTTCAGTGTCTAATGTAAAGTCAGAATCTTCCAGTCGTGCAGGCGTCTCAGAATCTGACACGGTCGTTGTGTGTCAGATGCCAGCCGAACAGTTCGATGGCCGTTTTCAAGGAGCATCAGAATTAAGAGCGTCTCACTGCTGATCTGCGGAGCCAAATGTGTAGTAGATGTGCTTGTAAATTTTTAACCTGTCCTTTTTATTGAGGGTCAAGAATGCCAGGAACACTGTGTTCACTAGTAGTGAGAGAGTCTAATATGAGAAAGATTAATATTTACAGGCTGGAATGGTTGTGTCAGGGTTGTATGTTTGTATTTCTGTAGCAGGAAGTCAGATCTATGTGTGGTTAAATTTAGTTTCTATTCCTCAAAATTAGTCATTTGAATAGTTTTCTGTGACCGAGTGTGTGTCTTGAAGCCATTTGTCAAAATCGGAAATATTTTGATCTATGTAATGTTTTGCCTCTTGCTATTTTGTCCATGTGAGTTCCACGGAACGGAATGCGTCAAAGTACCGTAGAGAGTCTGGCGAAAGTGGCGAAATCCCGCTTAAGAAAATGCGGCATGAAAGCACGAGGGATGCAAAGCACAGATAAGGTCTGGGGAGGAGCAGGGGAGTCTGAGGAAGGGAAGAGATGGGAGAGGAGGTTAAATGTGGGAGCGACGAAGAGCAAAACGAGGCAGTTGGGTGCAGACGGCAAGGGAGATGCAATCCAATGCAACCCTTTTTATTCAGACAAAACCTCACACTTATGGCTGGGCAGTTTAGTGAATGGACATACGCTGAGGGTGGAGTGTGTGCAGGGTGGAGCAAGATGTGCGACAAACTGTATGTACTGTGTGAAGGTGCAGTACACAGTCGGCAACTGGATAATTAAAGCCAATCTCAGAAAAGCCTGTGCCCCTCCCCCGGCTGAAAGGAGATGTCAAAGGTCTGTGACCTCTTCCATTTATGTGCATTGATCTCTCTGGCGGGGGTGGGGCTTCCTCCTCAAAGCCCTCCACTCTCAGCTGATATATCTTTGTTTCACCTGCAGGAAGCGGAGCAATTGTTGTATTTAATTAAATACAATTGTACTTTATTTACCTCAATTCTTTGTTTTTTTTTCAAATTTTTTGTTCTATTTACTTTATTCTAGTTTAATGATTAAAACTAGCCATGTTCCAAACTATGGCCGGTATAGTGCCGTCACATTGGAAAAGTGACAAGAGTCAGAAGTATATACAAATATGTCAGTATACAGATTAAATTCACTAGATTTTTTTTATGTGCCATTGTTTCGAGCGGAAATGGTTAGTCAATGAATCAATTAGTCAATCAAGAAAACAAATTAGTAGCAGTTTTAGTAATCGATTAATCGTTTATTTTCTAAGCAAAAATGCCAAATATTCACTAATTTCAGCCTCTCATATGTAAATATCTGCTGATTTTCTCAGTCTGTGGTAGCAAAGTGAATATTTTCAGGTTTTTTACTGTCGGTTGGACAAAATAAGGATTGTAAATAAGTCAGTTTGACCTTTTATTTTGACTAGTTTATGATGGTTTATAGACTAAACATCAGTTTGAACTTTTTACCTTGAGTTTAAAGCTACTACACATTTAACCTGAAGTCCCACTGCTCCTCGTTCCCGTTACATGAGCTCAGGCGTTGCGCGTGTCCAACCCCATGCTCATCAACGTGGTAGCTCTGTTGAGGTACGTTGCTGTAACTTGCGGTGTAGCTTAATTCTACAACCCAACAAACTCCCCTTCCCTAAATGTCTGACCATGAATTTGTGCTGTTGGGTGAGTCTACTTCACGCCTCGGTGTTTATGGCCTGCTCAGGAGTGAAGGGGAAAGGGAAAGGTTGTGAGGATGAAATTCCTCTCAGCCAAAAAAACAAAACAAAATGCCTTTCTTTCTCACAATATGTAGTAGTACAGCCAAAAAGACTGGCCTGAACATCCTGCTCTTTGTTGCCGCTAGATGGCACTTCCTGTTGTAGTGTTGGTTATCTCTGATTCTGACATGCAGGCCAGGTTCTTATCTGTTAATTAACCCAACCCTAGTTTATGTTACGCCACGATATTTATTGCTATTCATAGAACTCCTTTCACGGCACTGTAACAAAGTATTTCATAAATAAAGCTAAAATAGTAAGAAGTCAGAAGCTCCTAATTCTTACCTCCATTGCGCTGTTTTTCTCCGTCCTCTGTGGCCCAAATCAAAGTTCAATGACAGAAATGAATGGAACCCATCTGGACGTGGCCCAGAGTCGTTCGCCAGGAAGCTTCTCCGGAGCAAAGTCAAAGGGTCGGCGTTAAGCCTGAGTGCATACGTGTGTTCGCAGGGGAGTGATGGAATGTCAAGGTGAAGGAGGAATTTCACTCTTTTGTTCCTTGAGTTGAACTCTTTCATTTGCAGCCGTAATAAACAATCGAGGTTAATAACCCCGACGCCTGAGTCCTTGCATCTTGCATTGCATCACAGCAGGATTGTGGCATGAAGTGGTTATCTCATGTCTACAGTGTTCCTCCTCTTTTTTTTTTTTTTTTTTTTAGATCAATCTCTTGGATATTTGTGGGCTCCATTACATCAACGGGAGCTCGTGAAGAGCAAAGTGTGCATGCGGCTCCGTGGAGAGCACTTAGTAATAATACTGTATATCCTCATTCTTGCCATTGAAACCTGGAAAGCATCCAGCTGAGAATCCCTTCTCGCACAGTACTGTTGTGGAACAGTGTGTTCTCACAGTGTGTACTGCTGTAATCCCCCACCCTGTGCCTCAGTGGAACAGTACCTGCAGTAAGAAATTACAGCTTGCGTGTTCTTTTTAAAGAGTACAGTGTGTGCTGTGCAACTGGCTAGATCATCGTGCATTAGTTTCATTGTTTTGGCCTTTGCTACAAGGGTCAGGTTGGTTTTGCAAAGATAAACAAGGTTTCAATGATCCGTCACAGTTTATAATGTCACGCATTTATAATTTTCTTTCCTTGTGCTTTTAATCTGTGCCAGCTGCAACACAGAAATCCCCTGTCATTGATTGAATACCACAACTTGTGTGAGACGACTAGTGGTATGCTTTGACAGTGTAATACTGTTGCCTTTCTTTGCCGCTCCTTTTAAGCTGCGTGGTGTTGTAAGTTTGTAATATTTTTATTTAATTTAAACTGTTTTAATGAGAAGCCTAATGTTGGGCCTTGGTCATTTTTAGACATGTCACATATTGGTGAGGATTAAATTAGTTTGCACTCATGTCAGTAACATATTACTCTTGATAGGCGATTAACTGTCAGATGATAAATGTACAGTTTTGTTACAGTTCTCTACATGTGGTCAATAGTAAATATTGTGTTTTTTTGGTGTTGTTGCTGTGAAACGTGTGCTAACAACAGCTGGAAACGCTCAGACTTGTACCAGATTTCCCACGTCAAACACAGCAGCATCATTGCCTTTGCCCATTTATATTGTCCAAATATCTCCCTGCCTACACACACACACACACACACACACACACACACACACACACACACAGATGCACAAACACCATCCCAAAGAGGACATTCACGCTCGCTCTCCCTCTTCATATTGAAACACGAGGTCAGCGTGTGTTGATGTTGCCAGGTTTGTGGGGGAGAGGGCTCTGTAGCAGAAGGCTTTTCCATAGGCTGTCACAGATTGTCCAAGGCTACGGTGACCAAGACCCAGCCCTCTGCTGCGAGAACTCAGCGTTCCTCTGTGGCAGCAGGGGAGGTCATTCTCTCTCTCTCTCTCTCTCTCTCTCTCTCTCTCTCTCTCTCTCTCTCTCTCTCTCTCTCTCTCTCTCTCTCCCCCGC
>JAVQJF010023355.1:0-62841 GCA_036023855.1 Gadopsis marmoratus | reverse complement strand
TGTGTGTTCTCTTTCATCCTGCTCTCACCCTACACCCCGCCCCCCTATATTTTCTTTTTTCTCTCTCTACCCAACCGGTCGAGGCAGATGACCGCCCACCAAGAGCCTGGTTCTGCCTGAGGTTTCTGCCTGTTAAAAAGCAGTTTTTCTTTTCCACTGTGGCATAGTGCTTGCTCATGGTGGAATTGTTGGGTCTGTAGATATAGAAATGGCTTGAACTTGCTCTATATTTACAAGTGCTATGAGATAACTTTGTTATGATATAGCGCTATATAAATAAAATTTGATTTGATTTGATTTGATTTGATCGTGAACACTGCGGCACCACAGTGTCAGCCTGCCATTTTAAAAAAAATAATCCAACAGCAAAAACAGCAGAAGGTTTGACATGAATCTGTTGCTTGACTTTCAGGGGAGGCTGCCCGTTCGCTGGATGGCCATCGAGTCGCTGAACTACAGCGTGTACACGAGCAAGAGTGACGTGTGAGTTACAGTGTCAGCCAACATACGTCCTGACTTGCACCCGCTGCAACACGGGGAGTTCCTCAGCTCACTATGGTCGTCTCACACATCTGGAACATTATGTCTGCATTAGGCGAAACCACTGTGTCAAAATGCAAAAATGTTTCTGAGAACACGGCAGGCTTTTCTGACATTGCAAAGTTGAAACCACTGGTTGACGCTTCCTGAATGGTTGATGGTTACCCTGTTCTGATCATTAGCAATCTTAATCATTAAAAATCATGGCTCTTGTGGTGGGAAATTTGATCCTTGAGCCTTAAGCTTTATGTTTTACTGAATGTGACGGATGGACGGAACGTTGGTCGTTCTGGCTCTGTGGACTTTGGGGTTTACGAACAACAACGGCGGCTGTGCTCCAAACTAGGCTGTGAATATGTAAATCGGCCAGGCCGTCACCCTCTCCGTTACTCTCCCTCTCACGATGGTTTGCCTACGTGTATAAATAGCTAAGACAAAGACATTATCGGGGGGCTACTCTGACAGACACTCGGCGTAGGATTCAGCACCTTTCTTGCAGGAAATGAAAAGCCACAAAGGCAACTGAGCGTCCTGGACATTCTTTAGCTCAACCACCTGCATTGGGCACAATGAAGTCCACAACATTGTTCCCTCTCATCTCGCCCTTAGTTCCACAGGAACCTTGTTGAACTTATTTCAGCCCCTAGTGTAATTTTGATTGCATACGCCACAAAACGCCTGCCCACAGAAAACAACAAATCATCCCTCTGTCACTGCCGGGCTGATAACACTGTTGCTGTGTGACCGATAAGCACAGCCAGGAAGCCTTGGCTACAACCGAGCAGACGGACGGAGACGTCGGTCTGTCAACTGCAGCCTATTTATACACGGCGGGGGAACAAGTCAGAGGCGCGTTGGACAGCTAACGGAAGAAGCGCGGCGGCTGCCTGCAGGGTCCGGGAGAGTTGTAAACACCAGTGAGCGACGCACAGTGTGAGGCAGAGACAGAGAGCAGGATCTGAGACAGGGCGAAGCGCAGAGCACGGAAGACAAGAGATAAAGACAAAGGGGCAGGCCGGCGAGCACAAACAGCACTCGTCTGCTCACAACACAGACCGCACCACGTTGCGACACGTGAAACCTGTGGTATTGCGCATGAACGCAGTCGCTAATCAGATTGCAGGAAAGATGGTGGTTTCGTGTTGTTGAGACACTCAGCGGTCCCTTATCAGTTTCCGTGCATGTTCATTGTAATTATCAGCATTTTCCTGCACTCTTTTTTTTTTGTTTCTCTAAGCAATTCGTTGTAAAAGCATGGAAACCAAGAGGTTCCACGTGCAGCGTTTTTAGCAACTAGACTAAATGCTGGATTTAAGCCATACCCGCCAATGTGTAGACCGGCGGGTATGGGATGACGCTTAACAAACATGCGATCAACAAAAGGACGTCCCAGGTGAAGACGTCAAGTTAATGATCATTTCAGTTGAGTTTTATTTGTATAGGGCCATATGATAACAAAGTTATCTCAGGCCACTCAGTTTTCAGTGTTACTAATCTCACCAGCTTCCATCTATGCCCTCCCTACTTACATTTCTGTCTTTGCGTCTTCTCTCCCAGGTGGTCTTTCGGTGTTCTCCTCTGGGAAATTGTAAGCTTAGGTAAGTAAGCGTGCGGCCTGACGCAGAGCCAATGGCTTTCTGCACAGGAGCTCAACCGCTCACCAATGCTAAGAACAGATTTACACTTGCCGGGATAGCGTAGCCTCAAACACCAGCTGACAGGGCCGCACAAGATCTGTCTCTTGTACAGGGACTCTAGAATATGCAACTGATGGACGGCGTTTAACATTTCAGGTCATGATCATATCATATCTACACTGCATTCCTGTGGTTGATTTGATGGTGAAATCCTTACCATTGCTTGACTCACAATCGCCATCATAACCATGAACACATTTTCTCTCTTGTGTGTGTGTGTCAGGTGGCACCCCATATTGTGGAATGACATGTGCTGAGCTTTATGAAAAACTGCCACAAGGCTACAGGATGGAGAAACCCAAAAACTGTGATGATGAGGTGTAAGTACTCAGCCAACGATCATCTTATTCTCTCTTTCATTCCCCTATTTTACCGTATTCGTCAATGTTTCTTTCCTTGTCCAGCTATGAGCTGATGAAGCAGTGCTGGAGGGATCGGCCCTACGAGAGACCCCCCTTCTCCCAAGTCTCTGTCCAGCTCAACAGGATGCAGGAGGCCAGGAAGGTAATGCTGCATTCACACAGTGTCGGCAGAAAGGGAAGAATAGATGGTTAGGGGGTAGAGTCGCATCAGATAATTAGAAACATAGTCTAAAATAGCTATTTTGTTTTTCAGGTTGCATGTAGGGTTTTACTATTAGAATTAACTGAACTACAGCAAATTGTAGGTTTGCAGCCATTTGGCATCAGGTTGCTGATACTTCTTCTGTGTGGGACATCGAAGATATCACCTCAGAAATCCCCCTTCTCTTACGTGTAATTACAGCTATGAGTATGACGTGATAGTTTTGGTTTGCTTCAGTCGGTGGCTCATATTTATGGTCTGTACAATATGACAGGAAGTCATTATAAGACTTCGGCAGCATTAAGAAACCGATGGAGCCATCATACTTACACACAGCATGCATGCCGACTACCCTTGCAATTCTGATTAGCTTTTAAAAATGTTAAAAGTTTCTCTCCATCGTCCAGGCTTATGTGAACATGGCTCTCTTTGAGAACTTCACCTACGCTGGGATAGACGCCACAGCCGAGGAGGCCTGACTACCAGCCCCCCCAGACCCTAGCATGCCACGTAGCCCCAGAAGGAAGTCCCGAGGATGGTCGCCACGTTACTGCCACCTCCCTGCCGCTCAACGTCGAGACAGGAGGACCAGGCGCTCTACCAAAGTCACCCAGCTATAGATGGAGGACTGTGAAAGGACACTGTGTGGAGGTATCAGAGGCATTAGGAGATGAGGAGTATCGCTGGGCCTCGGATGGAGAGATGCGATTGCTACAAAACCTTTGGGAATTACTGACCCCCCCCCCGTCACTACAAACCAGCCCCAGAAGAAAGACACAACATTGGACCTCTTGCTGTTGCAAACGGTACAATGCTGGACCCTTTTCTCTGAGTGTTGAGGAAAAGTGGCAAACAAGGAGCTATGTGACTTGATGAAACACCGCAGGGTCTGTGGGGTGTCAACGCTAGACTTTACTTTCTCTCCACTGCTCTAAATGGAGAAGGAAATCTTTTCATGAAGGTAGACATTTAAACACAAGGACACAGTGTGGATCACAAACATTCACGCTCTCAGACGGTTAGAACAAAATGAAAGACGCATACGATGTAGCACTTAGAAGCAGCCTCATTCATGCCAGCTGTGTCTTTTACTGTTAGCCTATCACTGCCATATGAATGTTACTACTACTGTATGTGTTGTGTCTCTTTTTTAATGGACACATAGATCTATCAAGGCCTCCTATTCAAATGTAGTTGCAGATTAAATGCAACCATGGTAGATTATCCAAAAGAGTAGTTGTTTGACAGGTCAGGTGCATATCCAGTCTACCAGCTGTCACCATTACTGTATAGTTTACCTTTAACAATATGCAACCTAACACAATGTATGGAAATATATCCATCATATGAGAATAAAGGTTTTGTGTGGTGACTGGACTCATCAGCACAAGTAGTTGTCCTATTTGCACGAGGAAGATTATTGGGTGTTTTTGTTCATGCTGGCCTGCTTAATAGTGAGCATGGTGGGAAACCACAGGCCAGGCTACTGGGGGCCAAAGTGGAGAGTTCAGGAACACTGGTCTCCCCTGCTGCACAGAACTGATCTGCCAGCGGGTTTCCTCCACAAACCAACCGCAGATGCAGAACTGTCTGTCAGGCAGGGTCTCAGTGGGCCAGCTTCCTGACGACTCCCACAAAAGACACCGGCTACGCAACGCAAACCTCAGGCGCCACTGTGACCTCATCTGCTACTCCCTAATTACATTAACCTGCTATCCAGCTGCAGGTTTTTCATTTTGGCAAAGATGTTTTTTTACGGGGCAAAAACCAATTTTGAAATCCAATATTTTTACAGAATTGCAATTCCGTCTGTAACGACCTGCTGACTTCCGTAGGTTGTTTGCTGTTCTCGGAGACGACTCGTTCCTACTAGTACACGTCACTAAGAAACATTGGATGTACTTGTTGGTTTTTCTGGTGAGATAGGCATCTGGGAGTTCACAAAATTACTCTTGAAGATGCCAACCGTTGCCGAATAGCACGAAAAAAACCCCCCAGAAAACTTTTTGATTTTTCCCTGGAGTTTGTGTAGGGATCAAGGAATGCCATGCAACTAACCGAGCCGCGGTGTAAAACAACTGGAAATCCAAATTCCTTCCTCCTCCATTCAGCAGGCTGCCGTTTATAGAGCCATCTTCCATCCTGCCGGTGTTACTGAACATGTGTTTTCAACTTGGAGTAATTCCTTTAAAACATGTGTTTATATGTGGAAGATGACAAAGGACTAATGCTGTGGTTTATATCTTAGTTGCGTGGCCTTGGCAGACACGCTCATGTTCACATGTTTTAACTAGATAGGGAGGAAAGATTCTGAAGCAGTGTTTGGCTAAAAACTAACCTGCGCTACTTTAAAATAGCAAATATAGCACAGTTACATTACAAATGAAGTTACTCAATTTATTTTCCCCTATCGGTCATAACTTTAACTGGCATTTTAGTTTTTAACGGCTACCTTTCTTCTTCAGTCTTGTGTGAATGATGAGCACAGGTATCCAGTGATCTTTCCTGAGTTATGGGAATCCCTCCTCCTAGGAAGCCTGAACATTTCTGCATTTAGTCTGCAAGTTGTCTGAGCAGTCGTCCAGGCAACTTGACAGACTTGCTCCAAAGTCTCATCGAGCCCAAATATCATCACGAAGATATTTCTCTTCTGAAAGTTTACAATATAAATGACAACAATGTTTCAGTGTGTCATCCGTTGGTGTCCTTGTCTGCGGTGCCATCTTTGGCTGAATAGACATGTTTTAGAAATCTGTCATTTCTCAAAGTTAGAAAATCTTAGATACTTCTGAGTAACCGGCCTGTAACTTTCAGAACAGCTCCATCAAATGCAGAGCGTCGTCTCAGCCTCACTGCTTGGTAGAGATTTTATCAGTCTGTGGTTGAAGCTCAACTGCAGAGAAGAATGTTTTCCTGTTATCTATTGTATGTCTCACACATACCAGGTTCATTTTAGTGTTTGCTGATATTACTTTCTTAACATGAAAGCATTCCCAGTCAAGGAAAATTACCTTTATTTCAATACCGTATGATAGTCAGAATCTTTTTATGGCTGTGCATTTGGAAACAACCAAATGCTCTGTTTTCTGTCATTTCTAACATACTGATCACAAGCACATAAGGTCTAATCCTACATAGTAGTGGCACAGATCTTATGTTTATATAGTTGTGTGTGTAGACATTTTGATTGGAATTTGTCATTTCAGCACTAAACTTCATGTAATGTATTTTCATAAGGATAAATGGTATGAAACACATGGAATGAAACAAGTAATGGTTGTTACATTGGGGATGGGCTCAGTTAATTAAGACAGATCGATTTAGGAACTCAGTTTGCATGAAATTGGCCATCCAAAATAATATCTGCTTTTAGAGACTTTAGAGATTTTGGCAGGGTTTCTATGTTACATGTTGAAGGTAAGGAAAGTGTTGTCTGTAGCAGCCAATTAGCAGTGCAGTCACATGGGTGCTAATCATGGTTTCCAGTCACACGCATGTTGCCTTTAGTGCTAAATAAGAGCACTCTGTTCACTTCAGCGTCTTCATCTTAGCTTAACAAATCAGTTCTCAAACCGTTCAAACAACCAAGGTGGCTGGAGGATCATTTCAGTCGACTAACTATCACGAAAACCTGGATTAGTTGAGTTGTGTTTGAACAGTAGGACCAATAGGTACCCTGCTGTTGGGGCAAGTTATATGTTATTTAGAGTAAGGAATAAACTGCAAACCCAGTCAGATTGTGTACTGAAACATGTACTAGGTTTCCTCTGCAGCAGAATCTCCCGTGTGTTAATGTCTAATTGTTAACGGATACTATGGGAATATACTGTATAATTTATGTTTACTCTCAATCGCTCCTCCCTTTTCTTGCTGCTTACTTCCCCTGTACGCGAAGCACACTTCTAAGCACAACTCGACACATTAGGCCAACCCCTCAGCACTGCTCAGCCCTCACCCACCCGTCGCTACTCAAAACCATGCACATTAGAAACAACCCGCACAATGCACATACGTTGTTAGCTGACGGATACACAATCCTCCACAATGGCTCAGTCTACCCTGAATTTGCCCTGCAGGTGGGAGATGCTCTTTATTAGCTTGTGGATACAAGCGGGCTTTGTGCCTGGCGTACAATGCAAGGATGGGACTGTAAGGATGGATCACTTGCCAAGGGAAGGTAGGGCTTAAGCATGGTTTAATGTTTGTACAGTTGATGAACAATGTGAATAAATTTGAATTCAGTCCTCACCGCCTATTTCCCCAGAAAATAGTGACTTGTCTACTATGTGATACAGAGCCTTCAAAGTCCCTAAATGTTTTTTTTAAGTCTTCTGAGAACAAGATGTGTTATCTGTAGCTATTATCTTGCAGAAACCACCAGCTATCTTGTGGGCAAAATAAAATATTGTACAAACAAGTTGTGGGAAGCTATTATGTCGTGCCACAAAGCTCTGTACCATATGTCCCATCATCGAGACGGGTCTTGTTCCCAGATAACATCTTGTTCCCACAAAGCGACGTTTTTCTGCACGACAGAAAGATCTTACTGTAAGACAGTAACTTGCTGCGCAGCTAGTTAACATTTTGCATTAAAGTTCAAAAATGCCATTTTGTTTGACTTTGGGGGACATGATTTATTCCAGCGGTGCTCATGTGTTACGTTTGTCGTTCCTGGGCAGATGTTTTGCTCTTCAAGGATGAGCAGGATCCTAAATGCTTCAGCCGAACTGAACAGGATTTTACCTGCTTCTTTGAGACTGCAGACAACAGGACTTGTGATTTGCACTACAGTTATCAGATTAGCAGGTATGATACACACAGTCAATTTATTATTTTTTGTATATTAAAGGTAATTATTTAAACAACCTTCAGACTTGTCTGCATCGTATTTAATGTTATATATTCTTGTACGTTAGTTTGAGTGTGAACTTACCCTATAGTCACTGGCTTCTCCACCCTGCATTCCACAAGACTGCAGGTCTACGGGAAACTAAAGAAAAACCCATCAACCAAACCCACGTATTATTTTTATGTTTATTTCTGTTAACTTTAAATACTGTAGTGGCAATCGAACAACACAAAACAGCCACTTGAGGGAATCCGAAGTCACTTTGCAACGCGTGTTCGATAAAATGATGTTAAATTCCAGTGCATTTAATAATTTATTAACAATAAACACGTAAAAACAAGCGATTACTGTACGAAAACCAAAACGCTAAAGGTGAATTAAAACCCGAAACACACAGCAAGCGAGCACGGTTGAAAAACCGTGTGCCTTCCTCCATTCCCAAATTCCCTCCTGATTAAACACCTGTCACTCATCTAAATAGATAGTGAGTGAGCCCCGCCTCTGCCCTCGGGCCTGTGGATGACGTCACCTTCACCACTTATCCCACACAACATAAAACCCCAAACTGGCTACAACAAATACTTATTCCTTTTAGAATTTGCTGTGTACATTCGAACCGTGAACATATTCTCCTCTATTAGTCTCATTAGTCACCCCTAGACCTGCACTCACCTGTGTGAAAGATGCTACACAAATAAAGTTTAATATATGCCACAAAGTCTACCGTGTTCGTCACTTATTCTACTCAAGCTTGCCCAGAGAGACAAGGTGCGAACTGTCTGTCCAGAGGACAGAAGAGGGAACTTTCCTCCACATCTGCTCATTTCCTGCCTCAGATGTTTTTTTGTTTGTGGCGTTACACCTTCATGTGGTGGAGCGTAACACCAACACCAGCCTCTACAGTCGGACTGTCTCTGTTGAGGACCACGGTAAGACATTCTTTTTTTTTGTTTTGTTTTTTACTAGTGCTTCTCACTTCTGTTCTGTTTTTAGAAATCTGTCATGCATTAAGAAAGACAGGGGGCCTCCTCGCCTGTTGCCTAAACACCAGTGAATTATTTCCACCAATGGATTCTGTAATGTGTCCTTCCTTTTACCTTTTTGTCTCTAGTTCTCCTGGATCCCCCCCTCAATGTATCTTTGCACCAAAATGGCCAAGCCGGGCAGCTGCAGGTCTCATGGCACACAAAAACCCCGAAATACATAAAAGATGATGTGATGCATAAGATACGTTACTCCTCCAAGGGGCTGGGAGAGAAGACAAAAGAGAAGGTAAACATACACACGACTTTAGATAATTTTTCTAAAATGACTTCAATGAATTCAGCCTCAGGCTGCGCAGGGGGACAGTTTTCATATTATTTAAGTGCTCTGCCCAGCATGCCAGTTGGTATGATGGGCTTTTGTCAATCTGTCTTTTGTCCCTCTAGAGCATCTACATGTTAAAGTTTCAGGACTCCTCGTGTGTCAACGTGTGCCAAGACCAAATAAATAGGAATATACAGGAGTAAATAAATAAAAGAAGTAAACAGAATACATTTATTTTACCCTTTTTCATCACTGATTGGAGGTTAAAGATGTGTTTTAGATTTAATTTAAATGATTTAACTAACAGTATTATTTATTGATGTAATCGGTTATTTCTATGACTCGTATAATCTTTTAATGTGCCAGTTACTTGATTAAACACATCACTGTTTATTGTCTTCTGATTGGACAAACGCGGTTATTGCACTATATTATTTTTTCATGACTATGCATGACCTGCCTTCCCCTGTAGGCCTGTATTGGTAATTGCATTTAAAAAGTGAAATGAATAATAGTGTAAAATCTGATGTTTGTGACTTCTACAGGCGAAGGAGGGCGACGTACTGGACTCTCTGGTACCAGGCGAGGAGGTTGAGGTCCAGGTCACTGTCAAATATGCAGGACAGTGGAGCAGCTGGTCACACCCTGTGCGAGCCATGGTTCCCCAAAGTGCAGGTGTCTCTAAATGAGGAAAGAGTGTGAATGTCTCGGTGGATGATTAAATAAGAGTTGGGATGAATAAATTGTTGTCCATAGCACAACATCCCATCCCCGCGACCTCTTACGTCACAGATGCAACACGCGAATGACAATCGTTTTCCTCTCTCTCTTCGTCAGGCGATATTTCACTAATGTGCTACACTTCTGACCTGCAAAACGTCACCTGTCAGTGGAATGGGAAGAGATATGGTGTCGAGAAAGAGTACACACTTTTCTACAAAATGTGTCTCGGGTACATTGCTTACATCCCATCATTTATTCATTAAAATCCTCTTTACAGTAATGTAACGGTATGTTTTACTGAGTTTTAGTGGAATAGAAAGTTGTTTTTGAGGACATCCTCCACAGTAAACACAACATTATGCCTCTGTTGCTCAAACGTTTAGGTTTGCCATCTTTCTCCGCTCATAATTCCTCTAATTTCACATCGTATATGACCCCTGCAGTGAAGCTCTGGGCTGGACAGAATGGACCGACTGTCTCGCTGACAGGAACCTGGCTGACCTGTGCCGTTTCCGTGGAGACGAGTCCAGAAAAGTCAGAGTCAAACTCAGCAGCACTCCAGCACCGCTCAACAGAACCTTCTACAGTCAAGAGTTCACCCTCATCAAGAACAGTGCGTGGTTATTGCTCCTGAATGTGCCACCTGTATTCTGTAACTTCTTGATTTGTTTTATTAGCTAGAGTCTTTGTCAGATGTCCTCACATCATCTAAAGAGGAGACAAAAAAGATGTTCAGAGAACTACGTAATACTAAGCAGTTGTACTGTAAATAGAGCAGAGAGGCTATTTTAGTGTGCATATTGCTTATATATATATATATATATATATATATGTATATATCTGCCTCATACATGAACTAAGTTCACAATTTAAAATACGATTTGCTCAAACATATATTTAACAGGAATATTTAACATACCTTTTTCGGGGGCTTTGTGTATTGACAAGCTGTGTGTGCTTTTTGTTTTTAGTCAAAACATCCCCCCCACGTCATCTGAGAGGATCCCTGGAGAAAGATAAGTTGTGCTTGAAATGGGAAGCACCTCTGCCGTCTCGGTTACCTCCCCTGCAGCATGAAGTCAGCTACCAGATCAGAGGGGGTGAAACATGGATGGTAAGATGTCATTTATGGCCACCTAGGTTTGTGTTTTTCTTAATTTTAGGAGTTTTTTGGGGTTGTAATCATTTGTGCTCAATTAAAAATCATTTTGCATTCCCTTCCAATTCTTTTCACGTTCACTCTCACCTTTCCGATTCCCTTGTAACATTTTTGCATTATTATGCTTAAAGTCCTGTGTGTAGAATTACATGTGAATTTTGTAGCTTTTGAATGATTCTGATGGCATACATTTTTGTTTGTGGACAAATGATGACTGTTCATTGTCATTCTTGATATTACCACCAGATGGCATTAAAGCAAATGGTTGACAAGTTCAAAGTAAACAAATCAGCGGGATGAGCCAGTATATTGCTTTAACACTGGGTGTTGCCATTTAATGTGCAAAGACGGGAGGTTATGAAAACATATTTTGTGCAAATGCAGCAGTATTCAGGGAATGAAAAACAATTGCACTAAATTGCAGTTTTGTGAGGTAACGTGAAAATATTTCAAGGAAAATACAAATGCTACTGAGAACGCAAAAAAAAAGAACATAATCACTGAAAATCGTCATTTAATGTCAAATCAACCTTTCTGTCCCCAGACGGTTTCCCTGAAGGGTCCTGAGACTGGCACGTGTCTAGAGGTTCCAGCAGGTAGCCAGTACCGTGTTAAGGTCAGAGCTAAACCTACTGAGTCCACTTACTCCGGCCACTGGAGTGACTGGTCAGATGTGCTTACTGGCGACACGCCCACTGACGTAGGTAAGATCACACGGAGACTGACAAGTCGGTGTAAAACATTTAGTAATATCCATTGGCTTGTATAAAAATCACAATTACAAAGTTGCAAAAATGCACCAAATGCGATGCAGTGGTCTTAGTTTCTCACTCTACTGTTACTTTGTAAGAACTGCTGTGCCTTGATAAGTTAAAATATAACCTTTATAGACATATGAACTGCAGTTACTCCATTTCAATAAAACCATTGGACACATTTAAGCTTTAATACAATGTGAACCTTTACAGGGACGCTGCTCATGCTGTGCATCCCAGTCGTGATGCTGATAACTGCCATCATCCTCAGCTCCTTGTTGTACACGCACCTCAGGTAGGATTCAGACTGATCAGCTGCTCCTTAGGATTACATAGAGAAGTAGGAAAAATTGAACAAAAACTTGAAAAAATGTGACTCCTCCCTCAATTTTTGTTCAATGGGTATGAATTTCTACCGTACAATCACTAACTACTCTATTTCGTGTCCAAACAATTATTTGAATAGCTATCTACAACATTGTTTGAAGAATATATTCATGTGTTTTTACAGTAAGCTCAAACAATACTTTTGGCCGCCGGTGCCCAACCTTGACAAAGTCCTACAAGGCTTCCTGACAGAGATCAACAAGCAGAGATGGGTAAATGATTTAACATGCACCATTACATTTCACAAAATGTATCCTGTGGTGGGAAATTAGTCTTTAGCCATATAGATGCAATATAAAGAGTGGTAGATATACAGATTCAGATATCAAAAGGGAAATGGATAAAACACAAGCAGTAACAAAATATAAACTGAGTGATACAATCACATTACATGAGTCTAGTTTACACCCAATCACAGCACTCTTAAACGTGCGTTGGTGTCGCCGGCTTGTTAAAAATGAATTACGTCATGCTCACGCTGCAGAATCCTCCGATAACAGCAAAGCAGTGCTCTGAGGATACCACTTCATCTGTGGTGGAGGTAATGTCTGAGCACGAGGTCACTGGACTGGGGAAGCCATCGGAGGAATCGTCCCGGCTCCTGTCACCAGAAGGCGGCTTCTCCAGCAGAGAGCTGGCAGATGGAAGCGCCGCGACCGAAGCCTGTCCAGACTACGTGACTCTGAACAAAGACAGTGTCGTTCTTTGCCCAAATGAAAACAAGTACGTCTATGAGCAGGTTGGAGAGAAAGAAGGCCCCGAGGTGATGGATGAGCTCTTACAAACATGTCACTCAGTCTGCACCCCGCCCTGCTTAGACACGGGCTTCCTTAACCATTCCTACCTGGCTGTAGCTGAGCCCGCAGATCACTTCGACTGCAAGGTCGCTGCTGCACGGAGGCCAGGCAACCTCTATACCAATATCCCCTGTAGCTAGATGTACAGTATAACAGGTGTACTTTGTTTTTAACATTATGGAGAGGATCCCTACAGAGACGGGCCTTTGTGTTAAAGAGTGAATTCCGCTTTGTTTAACTAGGTACAGTCCAAGTCTCGCTCTGAAACCTCACAAGAGTTGAAGTTGTTGCAGTGAGACGACAGTTTCTGGTTAAACAGAAAGGTCCGTCTCTGTAGGGACCTTTTTCCATAACGTTGTCAGACACAGAATAACAATCTGAGCCTGTCGGCGGCAAAAGCAAGCACTTTGAGTGGACGCGCTGTGACGGGCGCAGTGGCCCACGTGGATCACGTTGCAGCCATTGCGGCTGCTAGCTGAGGCGATCTGCTGGACCAATTGCAAAACGTTTGTAGCTATTTGTCATTTACACCCCAAAATATGTAAAAATAAGGCCCAGCTAAAAAATACTGGAATTCCCCTTTACGCAAAGGTGTGCTGCCATGCATTCATTGTTTAACGTGGGTTAGTTTTGATCATGGCGTCCTCTCTCTCCTAATTTCTGTCACTCCTCATACAGACTTTTGGAACTGAAATGCGCCACAGATTTGAAGATCTAGGTGGACAAATCAACATTTGAAAACAAGAAAATCCCATTTCTGTGACCGTTCACGCTTTTAATTCAAATGCTGTTGAAGATATTTAGGCGTAGTAGTATATATTACTTTTATATTTGTAATTGTATATTTTTTCCAACATAGTATATGCTAAGGTTTCCTCCACGTCAGGGCTGACAGTTTAATTACACCGCTGTATCTCTTTATGTCCACTAGAGGGAACCGTAGATAACAAGATGTTTGGTGAAACTGCAAGAAAAGACCACACTCAGTGGCTTTGCTGGTCAGGAAGACTGTTGTTTAGCACCAGGTAGCAGCGAGTGCTGTCCTCCAGTGCCTTGGATTAAAAAGAAGATGGTCAGTGTGACAAAGATGGCGTCATGAGGCATTGGGACTATTGCTATTTACACAAGGTGTCGGTTTGATGTTGTACATTTTTCTGAACATTTGAATGTAACTTCCTGTCATATTTTTACATGAGTCAATTTTGTATGTTTTCTTACCGTTTTAAATGGCCTGCATCTGTTCTTTCAGATACTTTCCATCGCCTTGCCATTGTTTGTTATATACTCATTAATTTGAACATATTTCTTCAGAATCCCACTTACGGGTTAAGGAGGCTGACGTGGTCTAACCAAAACTCCTTTCCTCATTGTCATCTCCTCACACGTAACAGCCGAAACAAGCTACTATTCATTATTCACGTCGTTATATCTTGAGGGTTTGTATTACTTTTGCCAATAAACCTTGAAAAGCTGTTTTTCCATCCAGCTGTGTTTCTTGTGAAGTCAACCATTTGGACTTTCCTGGGTGCAGGTCAAACCATATCATAGGAGACGCAACCAAACTGCCACTGCAATGTGGCGTGTGACTGGATTCAAACCTTGCTGTTGTCTGTCTTACACCATTGGTGCCACTAGGTGGCGGCAGAGATCAATGGGCAGGGCAGAGTAGCTAACGAGGACCGTTAGATTTATGTTCAGGTTTGTATTTTCTCTTACCTGATGAACCCTCATGCTCAAATACCAAGCTTGTCCTTGAGGGTTATACCTGTAAATACATTGTCATCGATAGCCGAGTTGAAATTGATAGAAATGACAGTTAATTTAAACCTGAATGAAAAAAATGAAAAAGCACAACAGTTAAATGCTAGAGGTTAATTTATTACACAAAGTAGATGAAAGGCTCAATCTAAAATGACTCAAACAATTATTATTCACAACTGGTATGTAAACCAAGAGACCTGAGCTGGAACAAAGGCAAACAGCAATGACTACTGGGATGAGGGAGAGGATTAGTAAGAAGATATATAAGCCCGCAGCAAAGTCAGTACACTTTCTCAGGAGCAGATACTCACATCCAGCCACGAGCCAAAAATGTATGAAGTGTTATTCTGATTCTAAAATCGGCGATAGGAAAAGGTTATGGTGCCCCAGAGCTGTTCAACCCAAGAGGTGAAGGGGTGGCAATTTCAGATGGAAATTACGGGATAAAAATCCAGCGGCTGACGTTGATTAATCAGACGGTGTATATGACTGGTGCCGTCTGGCTCAGCCTTCTGGAGTAACTGCGTGAGAATCAGAACTGGATGCTCTGCAACTATGCTGTCACCCTGCATCCAGCCAGCGGGCCTTCTGTAAAATATACTGCTGGTGTCGCACTTTAATGGCCGGCCTTTACATCCACAGTGCTCACCAGACTGTATGATATCATGGCCGTATATTTTGCCTGGGTCGTCTATGAGGCAACAGCAGAGGGTGGGAGAACGCAAGTGCTGAGAGTGAGACAGCCAAGAGAGTCAGTGTTTACTGGTGTGCAAGCCTCTCCTCCCAACAGGAATTCTTTCCATGTTTCGTCATCGCTGCCCACTTGCCCATACGCAAATGTCTATGGAGGGAGGCTGAATCACCTCCTGATGTCATTTCCTCAACTTTTCACTTACAGTCAACATTGAGAAACGACATGGTCTCAGATGTGATGGGCTTTAACTCGTACAGTATACAGCGCACGTACAGCGGCGCGTGTGCTACGTCCACGGGCCTCAAACGTGAAGTCAGCAACCGCAGCAGAGATAAGGGCACCAACACATCAGCCTCCTTTAACCTGCTACCACTGTGAGCGCACGTGGAAACACACCAAACGGGGGGGCAGTTAGCTTGTTCTGCACGTTGAGTGCAAACTCTCTCACTGCACTCACATTTGGTGCTATTGGATTGCGTGGAATAGACGTCAGCTTGACAGCATGCGCTTAGTCAGTTTTGGGGAAGAAACTGCCAGACCGGCGGGGAAAAAAAACGAACCAGTGTGATCCACAACACGGGGAGAACCAATGGTGTGAGAAAACTACAGCGTGGCGTGAAGGCATTGGTGTTCCATGCAGGCATTGTACATTAAAAAGGAGCAGAGGTGTTATATTGGTGTCAATTAAACTGAATCAATCAATAGTATAACAGAGATGGCACAAATTAGTTTGCATCCCTATCTGCACAAAGGTTGGGAGGGATGCAAAATGACATACACAAAATGGCCATGGTCCTGTTAGAATAAATAAAGGCTACTGTTAGCATTCACTAGCTGGTGTCAGTTATTGAGATCAGTCAAAAGTCATCTCCACTATCAATAGCGGCAATTAGTGGGAAATAGGTGTGAATATCATACCAAGGCTTTTCAAGAACCGAATATTCAGAATGAGAAATCAAAACAACCTAGAAGTCAGATAGATGGCCACACCTTTTTGTAAAAAACACAATGGTGTGTTAGTGGTTTTGAAATAGCGTATGGTCATGATGTTCTCTCAGCACCAACTGTAAAGAAACAGCAGTAGTTTAACATCTAGGTTTAAAATAAACAGGTGAAAAACTGCTCAATAGCAACAGTGACATTGAAGCTTATATGGCGGCAGGATGTTTTCCCTTCATGTTGCTCCAAAATACAGTTCTTGACCAATCAATTACAAACTGAGTCCCACTTGCGTTATGTAACCAAAACACAAAATCGCAGTTAAAATGGTGCATGTAAGCGCTATAAACCAACCGTCTGCATGTTTCTCTGTCTGCGTTAGTTGCAGCATGTAATTCATAATCCTGCAGTGCAACGTGCGCGAGGCTGCACGTTTCAGTGGCAACAAAAATGATTCATCAAAACAGATCCCTGTGGTTCTTCATCAAACTTAATCAGATTAGAAATAAATACCAGTTTGTAGACAAATTGTTATGAAGCAAATATTGTCAAAAAACCCCAAACATATGGCTCGACACGGGGAAATGTTATGACCCGTTGTGTAACATACAAGCCTGTTCTTTCGCCTTGTATTCAGCGTCTCATGCTTTAAGCCCAATTCTTACAGAGACAACAGTGAGCGTCAACTAATTTGTGTTTTATGTCAACTGAACTATTCACACACTTTGAAACCTTTTAACGCAAATTGAGTGTTTGTCCCTCAGCAGCAGCAAACTTAGTTTAGTTAGTTTAGTTAAACCTCGGGATCCTCGGTGTTCGGATACAGGCTCCACGTGGTTACCGTGCACTGAGAGACCCCCTCTGGCGAGGGACCTCAGATGTCGGCCTTCTTGCTGATGAGTACAGAGCAGCACGTGAGGGCTCCATCCACTTTGACCATCTCCATGTTGGACACGGGGATCAGCATGTGGTCCTTCAACTTCTCGAACACCTGCGGGGCACACGGCCAAGGCTGTCATTAGGAGAAAAAACACAAACGACATCCTGCCCTTTCGGATTATTATAAAATGATGTCCACAGGTCGTGTTCAGCCAAATATCACTGGAAAAACACGTTTTAATACTATGATATATGCTATAAGTCAAGAACCTGCCCTTCTACATTAATGAAATAATCAAACACAAAATAGATACCGTCATGGCGACAGCTACCTCGTGACGCTGCCCGTGTTAAAAAGGTACTGACCAGCCAACACTATGAAAAGCTCTGACATGTGGAACTGGCAGTAGTTAAACTCAAGGTGAGAACTTATGCAACAGCTGAATGTGTTTACTCTACTTGTCAAAATGTTCTGCGATATAAAAGCACTGCAGAGAGACAGAATGTGAAGTAGGAGAATAAGCATCCAAGAAGGTCGCCTGGTGAGAACGGGAGTGAGAACTATTACGACATTCTCAGAAGACCCTCGTAAAGCAGTGTGTCACCCTGTGGACATTTTCCAGAAGAAAACCAGCGTTTTCCTACCAGACTTCCAAACCAGGATATTTTTCTCTGTAAACTCTCACTTCAACCCTGCTGCGATACTGAGCGAGGCCTGCCGGCACAGCCAGAGGGACCAACTAAACAAATTCCCATCTCATGATGCAATATGGCTGACGAAGCCTCTGGTGATCCAGAAGCCGTGTTTAAAGCCACCACAATCGTGCCTTGCAACTCTGGGTTCTTTCCTAACGGGGCCCTCTTTAAGTCATTTAAACAATGGCACTGCGCCATCATACCCTTGTATAACACCATTATGCTGCTTAAAGATATGGCGTTAATGCATATTCCTATAATATTTTCACAGTCATTTTTTTTGCAGGTACTGTATCAATTGTAATTTTGACCTGATGGTGCCACCAAAGTTATTACAGTTTATCCTGAGGGGAACATGAATGTTTGCACCAAATGTAATGGCAATGCATCCAATAGTTGTGACATCTCACTCTGAGTTTTCATCTAGTGCCACCAAGAGGTTGACATTTTCGGTCTGAGGATCGCCAAAGTCATTAGAAATCATCCTCTGGGCACCACGAACGTCGGTTTCCAAGTTTCATGGAAATCTCCCTAATAGTTGTGGAGACATTTTGCTTAAAATAAAAAATGTCAGCTTCATGAGGGAATGTTCGGGGAATCGTCCTCTGGGGAATATGAACACCTGCATCCATCCAGACCGATATTACTTGTTGAGATATTTCAGTCTGAACCAAAGCTTTGGCTTTGAACACCTCCATCCCAAAAACGTCAGTTTCCCCCAAAACAACATCAGTAAATCCCCGCGCCGTTGACAGCATCTCCACCTCCAGAGTGTCTCTTTTTGAACATTTGCAGCGGAGTTGTCATTACTGCGAGATTTAAATGTTGGGTCGGAGGGTGACGTGGTCCCACACAGCAGGGGTTGCTGTTTCTCACTCGGCCGTTTGTCTGCTCTTTATCTCCAAAACGAGTCCTCCGGAGCCGTCGCCACTGCTGCCCATTAAAGATGTCCCGTCTCCACCCCCCTCCTACCCCACGACCCCCTGCCTTTGTTAATGTGGAACTCTTATGTAACTTCACGAGCAAAGTAAACATTGTCTGTCCTAATCTATTTTTAGAGAGATCTCTACCATCTCATTGGAGGAACAAGCAACTAGTTCCCTTGAGAAACATGTATAACTACATCACGTACGAAGCATAACTGATAAAAACTATCCCTGCTGTCTTACAGTTTCTGTTGTGTCTTCTGCTATTTATATTTTCCCACTTTCTTTAAGCTACAATTTCTTAAACACCGGTTTGGAAGAAGAAATGGGTTCAAGGCCAACTTCTGGTGGGTTTGAGCATTATAAAGGAAACTGGATGATGGAACGAACATACATTTCTCAAATATTGCTCCAAATGGTCCGTTCAAAGGTGCTACCATAGCAGTTACACAAATAGATTTGTATTATGCTCAACTTGAATTCCCTCAGTTAAGCTTCCTGGAACAAAACTGAGCCTTCGGCGTGGATGCAGGTCCAAAGACGCATAATTTTGTGAATTCTTCCTTCTAAAAATAGCCAGCGGAGGCTGGGGTTTTAACCACATAGTACATTTTGAGGCCTGAGCACTGTCTCTGCAGATTGTAGGTTGCTGGGTTCAATCCTGTGAAAATCATTTTGACTTGTTTTGATGTGGATTTACCCCCAAAAAGCATGTAAATAACACGGCTACTGGCTCAGCCTTTCCAAACCCCAACAGACAATGTGAGACAAGAAAACGGTACGCAAGTGTCATGAGCGAAAGTAAAGTAGGTCACTGTATGTCCGAACTAAATCTAAGGAAAGTTGAGCTTATACATGTTCATGCAGCATCCAGTACTTACAGTTTAACACAGAACACATGCTAAACTGACAGTTTTTCATCCTGGGCAGCTTCTTTGAAATTGCTCTCATCCTCATAGATTCAGTGAAAAGCTAACGTTTCGGCATTTTGCCTTTGTTTTACAGATGACAGTAGAAATATGTGGTTTTAAGTGTAGTAAAATAAAAAAAGATGCAACAAGTATAATTTTGCACTTTTCGTGCTTGTTAAAAGATTAAGTCGTTTGTGTAGTTTTCTTTTCTGTAAATACATTTAAAATACGGCAAACGTGTAACAGTGGCTTATTCTCACATCCTGCAGCTATAGAGCAACATCAGCGTTCATTTGTGTTCGCCTGACGAATGTACGTCCAACGCTCCCTTTCCTTTTAACTCTGGTTTGGTCTCCAACAACTCCTGAGGGAAGTAACGGTCTCTTTAGCTGCTAAATACGATAAGATAAACTTTATTGATCCCACAGTGGGGAAAGTTCACCGTTACAGCAGCTCAAAAGAAATAAAAACAACAGTAAAGCAAGAAAGAAAAAATTAAATATGCTCCACTATGTTCACGAGCTGGCTGCTAACTTTGTCTGTCTGCCATTTAAATGCTGGGCTTCAGGGTTGATCAGGACCACTTTCACATACACGTAGGCATTTGATCCATTGTTAATATAATAATATTGATTATAGCAGCTTTAACAACTATTTTGATGATCAAATTTGACGATTAACTCAACTTCAGAGGGGGGACAAAGAGCATCCGAGGTTTATTTTTGCTATGACTCCAACGTCTCAGGTTCCTAGTCTGTGGTGGGAGTCATGTCCACAAAAGTTCACTTCGCATAAAACTGCAGGTCCCTTTGTTAAGAAGCACAGCGCTGGCTGTGGTTGACCTGCAGTGGTATGTGTAAAACAACCACACACATTCTGCAGGGTTTCCCTCCCCAGCCATTTGTTTGTCTCAGAGGTTTGGACAGGAGGGACGCCATCAAAGGCAAGTGATCTTTAAATTCAAGCCACTAAACCAGTCCGGCTGTCCTGACGGGGCTTCTTCCTGCCAAGATAAATGCATGTGCGATTGTGTGCGTGCGAGACAAAGCTACTGTGTGTGAATGTGAAATAAGCCGAGCGTTACTTTTGCACTCTCTGGAAACTCCTCTGCTGTGCAGTGCAGAAGCACATGTCCCTTATTAGGTAGGTTCATGTAGATGCAGTTGGCAGCGAGGTCGTCCGGCACCGTCAGTTTGTCATAGCGATGGTCACTCATTTGCTGCATGATCTACACAGATAAGAGACAGACAGGAAACAGACATATAGATAAACAACGGGCTGTGGGAGTCCACATGACTTGGAGACAGACAGACAGAAAACAGTTATTCAGACACTTTGAATCAGAAGCAAGGCCACAATACCAAACGCAGCACCACATCTTCCTGCTGGCCAAACCACTCTCAGGGCCCGGGGAGCCTTAATGGAGAACGCAGGAGCAGACAGACATTCTTTCTCAGCAGATGTCGTGTTATTTATCTAATCTGAAGGAGTTGAAGGTGGGACAGGCGGGGGGGTGGGGGGGGGCGGTTGCTCAGAAGTCGGAGGGGGGGAGGATGTTATGACCAGAGGAGAGGCAGGTGCTTCTTAATGTTTATGAGCAGAACATCTGCGGACAGATACCTCAGAGACGAGAAGGGGAGACGAGGTGGAAAGCGAGTAAAAAAATAGCAAAAAAATCCAATGTGTCAACATTCAGAGAAAGTGAGATTCTCACCAGATATAGACCTCCTCTGTCGAGTTTATTTTGGGTGCTTCTCTACTGCTCCTCCGTGTGTCTCCAGCGTCAATCACGGGCAGGATTTGTGTATTATCATTAAAAGCTGGAATTACGAAAAAGGAAATGCAAATTCACGGGTGAGACATGGAACTCACCAAACGCCATCTACGGGACCGAACTGCATCCTAAAATCTGTGACGTCTGGCTTGACGCTAGCTGACACAGCTACAAAAATGTGGGAGGAAAAAGTGTGGTTTTGTGAGCACGATGGGCTTTGTGGCTGAAGACGTTTTCCTTTCAGTTCCCACTGGCTGGGTCTGCTGCAACAGGGAGGACACTCACCGAGATCCTGTACGAGTCGTACACGTATATGGATTACTTTGCATTATATTACTTGCATGATATGTTGAGTATACTTGGACTCCTTGCACCCCGAAAGAAGAAATAGATCTTTTCCGAGTACTCTGTTCCTGGGAAAATCTATTCGGCACACAGGAAGTGACACATTTTATGTTTCTTGCAACAGTGGCTGGTTGGAATAAATAGAAGAACAATTGTGTGGTTTGAGTGAGCAGCAAATCCCATCATTAAACAGAAAACACGGGGAAAAGGTTGTGACGGGAGTGGACTGACCGCTAAACGGAGCAGTGATTCTGTGCAAAACCAACGCAGCAAACGAACGTTTTGCGCCAACAACGTTAAAAACGAAGAATCTAAAAAGGAAATTATTCCTTGCATACTATCATTTTCATAACACATCTAATAACCATAAGTCATTTCTGATTAATTAACTGGCCCTGCTAATGGGCTGACAGTACAAAATGGATCAGATTAACTTTAGAGGCGCTGACATTGCAGGGCTGCAGGGTGGAGTACAGGCAGTGTGCAACCACACCAGACACATTCCCAGGTCTCTTGTGGGCGTGTCAGATGATTGCAGCAGCCCTAAATGAAAACAATGTCCATGTGCGTGACCGCCAGCGCCGCCTCTCGCACACAGGGATTAAGAGAATAAACGTGGATTCCACCAAAGATCACAGTTGCTCCTGCTGCACTCTCTCTCTCTCTCGCTCTAAAACGTCTCGTTTCCTCAATAAGAACCATTCAGGACGTACGGAAAATGTCCTACAGCAGAACTTCATGTCCTTGGAGTCCTGATCCACGAAACACAATTAAGTCTTTAGAAAATTCACCGGACTGATGAACAGCTGGTTCTCTGTTCATTGTCAGCGGCCGCAACTGGTCAATACAAGGCCAGATTAAAGATGTTTTAATTCACTTAAATCAATAATCAAGGGAAGGTTTTCGTGGTCACTGTACGCTTTTAAGCAATTGTTAGAGTGGACTTTCAGAAGCTTTTGTAACGGTTCGTCTGCCTGACATTGTTAATATCCCAGATCTGTGCATCTACGAGTGTTTAAGAGCAAAAGAAAGAAACGGCGAGCCAAGGCTGCTAACCGCCATCCTGGCCCTCGACCAGGCATGAAGCTACAGCAAATAAGCAGCGTGTTACCTCTGGACGGTGGCTGAGGTCCAGTTCATCCACAGAGTGGTAACTGGGCAGCAGAATGTGCTTAGTCAGAGCTGCTAAAACACAATATTTAGCGGAAGGTAATAGAATCCCCCCCTGGGCGATGACAATATTGACCAGTTAACAAAAACACTGACAATTTACTGGACCCGAGGCCGTCCACCGCGATCAGCAGCATGGCTCCTGGTATGAGTATCTATAATGCTCATTGCAGTAATCCTTCCCAGGGAGCCGTTACAAGTTTTACAATACTTCTTTTCACTGACGATCAACAGCAGCTCGTACAAGACAAATCCTACGTGGCGCTGCTTCCAACTCCAGAGGGGAAATGGAAGTCACATTGCTTCCTGTTGATGTACAATAAATATGTGTTATTGCTCCTTGACACACATTTCACTCTGGAAATATTATTGCCTATGTGGAGTGCTTACTGCTGCACCCCAAGGTGTCCAGTGGAAGATGACTGTATGCACAACATCCTTAATTGTACCGAGGAAAGACAAGAATTTAGAATAGTGCCCTGAAACAATTCACATTTCTTATCATCTTTCTAATTATCTCGTGCATGAACAAGGCAACGATTCAGAGACCCTAAACTGCGATTATCAGCTGCTATTGGCTGACTCAAGGATGCGATAACACCACTGACAAGGAAACTGTTTGCACTGCAAAATGCTAGCGGCGGGGACGTCTGCTGGTCAGTCGCTCCACCATTTAGGCCACACTAAAATATCAACATCTACTGGATAGATTGCCATGGAAATGTGTACAGAATTTCATGTCCTACCAAAAATGAATTGTAACTTGTCCTCTAGTTTAACCAATAATTTGGCTAATGACTACATACATACCTGCAAAATGAACGACATTCCCATCAGCCTCGACTGGACTTTGTGTTTAGTGCTAATTGGCAAATGGTAGCATGCTAACGTGCTAAAATAAGATGGAGACCTGAATCTGCAACCTAAAATGTGCCATCGGCTGCTGCTTTGACATCATAGGCGAGGAAACCTAATGCTAGATACTAACCCATCAATTTGGTTATCAAACGTCAAAGTTAACGTGCTCATATTTCGGTAACTTGCTGGTCTATACGAGCATGTTTGTGATCAGGATTTGGTCATCAAACACGCCTCATCCTGAATGCAACCATCACCATGTTGTCACCTCATTTTCTAGACAACTCAAGCACGTAAACATCCTTGAGGTGAAGATCAAACCCGGACCGGTAGAGAGCAATGACCTCATGGATCAAACGGGGCTCAATAAAAAGGGTGACTGGTGAGCGAGAGCGAGTCCACTGCAGGGAGGGGACGGTGTGGGAGAGAACAGGGAGTGGGTGCTGCAGCCTCTGACGGAGGCGGTATTCTGGGGATGATGACTTCACGAGTGAGGCTCTGCAGTGACAGCGGCAGATGGATGACGAAATCCATCCGGGTCAACAGAATCCTCATCCATGGGGTGACACATATACACATTCTGAGCACTGAGCCTTATTGTTAAAAAGAGAAAAACTGCCAAACTGCGAAACAGAGAAGACATTAACAGCCTTATTAAGCAGATTTCAGCGAGACATATATGCACACACACAGAGCATACGGACCCTCTACACAACTGCAAACAGGTCGGGTCCTCCTCTCTTATTCAGTGAATCTCCCGCAGCAGCAAAATCTAGCTCCCTGAAGGCAAACCAAACTAGTCGGGCTCCAACTTTAATTTGTACAAAGTGTCTTAGTCCAAGGGTACACAGACAAGAAGCCTCATTGCCATAAAAGCTGCGTCCACCTCCAAAAGCAAGCACTCTGAATTCATTAAAAACAGCATTCATACGATCTCACTCTGCCCACAAAGGGAACATTGCCTAATTACAAATCCAGGGTCATTAAAAGTCCTTTAAAAAACAGGAGCTAATTGCTGCAAGAGAGGGTGACGTAGGCCATAATTAGAAAGCGAGCAGCCTGTCATTAAGCTGCGCTAACGGCCACTCCTCGCTCCAGCAGCTAATTACTGGGGCGATCAAACGGGCAGGAATCTTAATGAGTCGACGCTGGAATATAAAAATCAATTAGAGCGTGTGTTTATGCATAGATTCTTGAGTTATTCTTACATCCGCAATGCAAACACGCGTACAAAACCAACAAGTCTGACCGTGTGCTTCTCTCAAGCACTTTGCCTCATTGGGACGTGCTGTCGGGGGCCGTCTGCTTTTAATTGGCCCGGAGATGCGCTGACTTTTACTCGACTTAAAGTCATCTTGTGTAGGGCTGCGCCAGTAGAGGGAGATGTCACACTGGGAGGAGGGTGAGAATCGCTGCCAGTGAAGTTCCGTGTATACGTGCTTGTGTGTAAGTCTTCATACTTATGTAATTAGATAGACAGCATGTGTGTATATGCTATGCCAATACAGCATTACACATTCCGCTGTATTACAGTCGTGTGTGTGTGTGCGGTCAAAAGGGTTCAAGCAGAGCCTCGTGTTGGCATTTGGGAATTTTTGGGGATAATCCCATCAGAGGCCAGTGTGTCTCTGTGAGGGTGTAAACGAGTCCTCCAGCCTCCCCCCCGGGTTTATTCTTTGAGGGCTTTTGTTGCGACGGAGTTCGATTGATTCAGAAGCCTTTTTTTTTTTGCAGTAATGAGCTCAAGCTGTTTAATGAAAGGACAACACCTTCGTAATCGAAGCCGGAGTGTGAGCGCCAGGGGCAATCCCCTCAGACTAGCTTGGAATATGAATTATTGAGGAAGGATTAAGGTGACAACTGTCTCAACGCGTCTCAATGAGTCGACGCCTGTGATGTCCCGACTTGTAGTGTTATTTTTGCTGAATGCTTTGCAGTACAGGAGGGGGGAAAAAGAAAAAAAAAAGGACAGGGCTGTTCATACCAACATCATTGAGCCAAGATTCAACCAAAGAACAAAAAAATAAAAAAATAACAAAAAAAGAATCCGCTGCGTCGACGTGCGTCATAGTTATATAAACAATGCCACCACATCGATTCAGTGGAAGCACAACAATGAAATGATGCTTTTACAGCACACGCAGTACGACACGCACACACACGAGCTCCATACTTTGAGGGCTTTCTGTGCTGGTTCACTGGAGCCGATGACGATGAGGCCTGGTCCTCCCATACTGCAGAAGCTTTTCAGGTGCAGCCCCTCCAGCACGGGCACGGTCGACACAGCGTAGTCCTGCAAGACACAATCCAATGAGGTCAAGCACAAACGGAACGCGATGGGCCTCATGGAGACGAGACAGGCCCCGGTCAATACAAATTATTCCGACGAATGATGGCGCCTCTCTCTATGGTCAAACCGCAGGGGCCACTTTGGGCGCGTGGCGTCAGCGTTGTATTTATAGAGTTTAGAAGCTACACGGAGGTTTTCTGTCAATGTGCCAGTTTAGCCATCCTGGCTCATTTCCAACCGCAGTCCCTGGGCAGGTGCAATGACACGAAAAGTTCATTAAAACCGGAACATCAGTACATATAGCAGAGCACTGCCTCACAGCATGTAGGCAGTTCTCTAAAGTTCACAAAATGAGATTATGTACAGCAACATGTCATAACCCAATATGTCAACTGTTTTAATGTTGTCCTGTAAAGCTGTACAATGTAAAAGCTTCCTCGCTTACTCAAAAGTGTATGAGCAAAAATATTACAGGGTGTCTGCAGGAATCCCGAAGTTAAATTCCAAACCTTTTAAACATATTTTAAGACGGCAACGCCTCAAATTGTATCTAGTTATCAGCAACACACCTTTAATTTACATTTACAGAACGATACCAGTACATTTATTCTGAAATCGCAAAACAGTCTTAGTTTGACATCATTCAGATCGGACGGGAGGGAACAACTGCCATTCATAATACGCTCATTAACACCTGAACATGCCGACTGGAGATTCAAGTAATCGTTTAATATTAAATATCCATGACTATGTAAATGGTAAATGGGCTTTACTTATTTCAACCTCAACGGTTCCCAAAGCGCTTTCACAGATGGGCCTCACTCGCACACCGATGGCGACGTGGCGGCCATGGCAGGTGCTGGCGTGGGTTCCATCACATTTAACCGACAGCAGCCTCGCAACGTGAGCAAACAACGCTACAACTTGTCGTCACGTTTTGTTCGACGTGCTGCTGAGCTTTGATTGGAGCAGGGGAGTCCGTGACGTCACAGCTTCCCCACTGAGCCCTGCCCACCTCCAACTAGTGAGGGAAGCAAGGACCAACGCACAAACACAGAAATCTCTCATGTGAAATGGCCAATGTGGTTCAAACTACGGCAGAAACTTTAGCGTCAATGGACCCCATCGCTCATAGCAAGGGCAGCATTCAGCCGTCAATTCTATCCATACTGATGGTCACATGGTTCATATTAGTGCAGCATAGGATCATTTCTACAAGGGCTGTATAAGGGCGCATGGTTTTTAATTTATTTTTAGCCCTCAGCAGCTGATTTTGGACTGACCCCTTCATTAAAATGCCAGTTGAAACCCTTGCAAGAATTAAAGCCTGGGGGTCCATTTTGAAGAGTTATAGCATAGCGCATACCCTGCTAAAAACAACATCTTTTTACCACCGACTTTGTTTTCATTTTGATGTACTGATTTACTGGACTGGAAGAAGTTTCCCCACTTTCAAGTTGATTGATGGAGCATTTGATACATGGACTTTGCATGCAGCCCTTTGGAGAATTGCAAAAGCCAGAGTTGAGTCCTGCAGAGATTTGTAAACCTTGAAGTGATACTGGGCTCTAATTTGAATTATGAAAAGGATACGAGGCCGTGTGCTTATTTTCCTTCCTGAATGTATGTGAATGCGTTTATGTGACCGTATAAATTTTGGTCCGCGCCTTAAGAAAATAACTTCCAACTGACATCCGCATGTTTTCTTAATCACATAATGTGTTTTTAATGGGCTTTTTTGGCCCTTAGCGTCATAAAAACCTATGAAGTATTGTGTACATTTTCCATCGTTACACTCTATTGTGACATTTTCCATTCAAGTATATGTTAACACTTTTGGGGTCACTATTTGTACTGCATCATTAGCTCAATTAAAGTGCTATGATTCACTGAAATAGTTATTGAGACTGAATAACAGAATAGCACTTGGCAGTTCATCACGCAAAATACTTAAACGACCCCATTCTTGATGCTTCCCTGAACTCTTTCCTTGGCACTTGTTTAGAGGATACAAAAGGACAACTGGGAATTATGTAATCTGAACGTTCTTCATTCCTTATCCATGAACAGGAAGTTTTGTTGCAGTGTAAAATTAGAAACCAGAGTCATACTTTTCCCCTTATCAAGATCAAACCTTAAGGGAACTGAGGGAGACACAGTTGCTTTTCATCTGCTGCAACAGGCCGATATCCTGCTGCCGTGACCTGAAAATGACCCTCTCGACTATCTAACAGAAGCGTAGCAGACTTGACCGTCCTTTCGTGGCGTCCACGTCTGCGTCTTATCGCTACAAGTTAGGATTCAACACCTCGTAGCTGCGGATGAAAAGAAGCGACTTGGCCTGTATATTACTTCTTCCTGAACAAACTCAGCACCATCGACCCTGACCTCTGCAAGGACCACAAGCGAAAGAGCGTCGACATCTGTACGCACTTTTTGAGCGCTAAACAAACCTGGCAACAAAATGCTCCTTAATTCGATAATGAAAGGAAAAAACAACAGCGGTAGGAAGAATCAATCTGATAAAAAACGGAAAAACCAATAATGGACGCTCAAGCGATTTTTCCTAGTGTCATTTGCCAGAGACGCATCATTAAGTCCTGTCTTATCAAAAGATAACAGAACACACAGAGGAATGCATAATGAGGAATTCAAATCAGATACAGATGGGAAGATGGAGGCACGGCAACAAGGCCACTCCTGTTACCGCAACGTGTTGAACGCTTCACGCCATGACCCACCGCTGACCTCGAGTCAGCCGGCGCTTCTCTTTTGTAAAAGGTCTCTCTGAGCAAACGCAAAAAGCAACTCCTTCACGTTACAATGACAGTAAATAACGAGAGAATCGGTCCGTGTTTGCGACCCCGTGACCCCTGTTGTAGGCTGCACGTCCAAATCCTCCCAGTTTGACTGAATCTGTCGTTTCAGCAATGTTTGGGATATTTTGCAGAACATTGCCTTTAAAAGTGTCGCAAGTATGTGCCTTCATTTTTAAAGTAGCAAGTAGTGCTCTAAGCCAATTAGAGTTTTTGAGCAGCAAACGTGGGATCAGTTCAACTACAGTGTCCGTCGACCATCGTAATGAAGCAGCCCAGCGTCCAACGCTGTGGGTCACAGAACGTTTTTGGACAACAATGGAAGCTTTGGCACGGAGCAATAAGCTTCAACAGTTTGTAGGATGAATGTATTGTTGGTTTTGGTTATTTCATCACTGCTTTTCCCTGATAGGAGTTCATCTGAGTGATTGTGTTACATTCCAAAGGGGAACAGACAGGAGTCATAACACATTTCATTCTCACGGTGTGACTTATACTTTCCAAAGAATTATTTGGAGGATTAGAATCCACTCAACAAATTGACAACAGTTCATTCATTCAAAGGACAACAGCATTCACTTACAAGGTAAAGCACGGCAGCATAAAATGTCATTTTTAACACAGAGGTACTGATTGATGATGTGCTGTGTGTTGTACTAGGCCTACTGGGTTTAATCACACGTATGACTCACGAGCGACGGATAAGAACTGTGAGAAACATCTTTGTCCCCATAAGTGGTCATCATCAAGCTGTAAAGACAGCAGTGATAAGCAGACAGGTTAATTAAATGAATTAACAGGGCCATGGGAAGAAAGTGTTCATGAAATTGTTCATGAGAGAGTTGTTTCCCCTTCTTAAATCACCTTCTTAAATCAGTGTCACCAGCTGCTTGTTTAATCACTGTGTGCAGAGGTGGCAGAGGTTTGCTGATTGAAAACGCCTCAAAGCCCCAGCTGAGGCCTGGAGCCGGGCTTTAACAACCAACCGCCACCGGGACTCTTTGCAGTTGCATCCACCAATTCAATCCTCTCAGAGTGCTAATAAACAGCAAAGTAAAAACACGGAATTGTAATCTGCGCAAGTATTTATCTTTTCGGTTACTCTCACTTGTATTTCAACTTCCCAGACTACCCGTGTATTTGCTGTTACAAAATGTACAGCGTTACTGTATATACAGATAAACACAGTGATTTTTGAATGTTCTAGCTAATGTCCAGTTTGTGGCGGCAAACTGAAATGAACTCATCAGACGACTTTTTGCTAACTCAGCGCTGCTGTAGGTGCATTTAAATTAAGATACTTACCTTTAGGATTTACAGTGCGTACGCATGTTATGTAACGGGTCCCTTACACTTGTATGTCAGTCATTTACTATTAATAGTATTTAGTATTAATAGCGAGTCGGCCACTTTTTACACGACTGCACCACTTAAACTCACCTTAAAGGCATCTGCTAGGATCTCTGCTCCTCTCTGATTGGTGCGTTTGGAAAGGCCCACAAAGAACTCTCGACCTGCCGAAAGAATCAGACGCGACTTAAGTTGGGAAAGCAAATGTCAATCCAATTAAATACAACGTTACTTGTGCCCGTAGGGAAAACGGTACGCAGCTGCTCGACACCCAGATCAACGGATAGAAACACAATAAACAGGAAGAAAAAACAATCAAAAGGTTATAAAGCCTCACAAACAATGTTAATAAATAAATACATAAAAAAAGAAAAGTAAAACCAGTCTCAAACACCAGAAATGCAGCTGAACACTTTACGCCTGTGAGAAAGGCCAACTGTGGGCAGGACGGTGGGGCACAAACAGACTGAGCCCTGGATGCCTGGCAAGGCTGCAGCAGCACACTGAGCTCAGGGACGGGCTCCTAATGTGGCTGCTGAGCCTTTACAAAATGAGCCGTTAGCTCGGGGCCCTGCCAACAGGAAATGTTTCTAGCCCTGCCATGTGAAACCGATTTCAGCTGGAAAGAACGAGAGCCCAAAGCCAGTGTCTAGAAACTCAATTAAGTGTGCTAAGCTTTTTCCTAGTGGCCTGCACAGTTTAGAAGACACTGACTAACATTTCGACTCACCACACGGCTGTAACAGAATGTACAGAGGATCTAATAAAGACCACCGTGCTCTTGACTCACTCTGCCTTCATCAGTTCTATTACCTGAAGAACAAGAGGCCCGTGGCGAGAGCCCGGAGTCCTGCTCATTTCATCATGCAGGCTATTCTGTGAGAGCAGTGCGTCGAGGCAGCAGGTCACACAGAGGGATGTTTGTGTGGAGTCCGAAAAACACAAACGCACAAAGTCTCAGCAAGTACATACAACATTCTCACGTGACCGGTAGTGGATTACAGTGAAACCCAAATGTACGTGTATTATAATAGACACATTCCACGTGTCGAGATGCAAAAAGAAGGGATGAGCCAAAGGAAGACCACAACACAAAGCAACAGACTCCTGAAAGCCAATCAGAAACATGTGCATTCTGTTGCTGCTTTAAACCATGTTTTGAAATGGTCGGAGAATTTATGCATTTCTTTATGGCCATTTGGGGAAAATCTCAAGTAGAAAACAAGTCACTGAAGCACTGAAGGTGGAAAAACATGGACTCCTGTAGAGGTTTAATTAAGCTGCTGACGACTCACCTGTACAAACTAGAGATCTACTGTACAGGTTTCAGGCAACAACTGAACGTATCCGGGTGCTGACTGACTCAAAAACATGCCATGCTGGAAGTCAAACTAAAAGCATCCATGTTTGCAGAAGAAATACCTGTTTTCTGTCGACTGTGTGGGAAGCAACGTTCATTTGTCATCATATTGTGAACTGGTATTTGAGGAAAGATGGAGAAACACCCTTTATGACCCCACGGCCTCTTCCTCGTAAAAAATAAAGGGCCAACTTTACAGTTTGCAGGTTTATAAGGTCTGAGTCTGCTATCGGGGCTTTACACTTTCATTCTTGTCAAATTTGAAATGAAGAGCTCTTCTCATTTTCTCTAGATTCTGATAGGATGAGGTGCAGGAGCTATAAACCCTTTGTGTTAGTATTCTCATGGGAGCTGCTGCTGTCAAAATGAAATTATTTGTGCTTTATGGAGTAAAAAAAGGTTCAGTTAGTAAAATAATTGGTCTAAAGTAACCTTTAATAGCAGGAGGCTCCTGACACACGTCCCGCTCCACATCGTTTAAACCAAACTGTATTTGACTTTCAGTTTAGGTCACTAATGCAGTGCAGGAGATAAAAGCCGAGGGTGTATTTCATTACAAGCTAGCTGTCAGAGCCAACGTTACCCTGTCTCACCGCCACAGTTTTATCTATACATTTCATTCCTGTATATCGCCATCAACTGGAATAACAATGCAAAATAAACCCTGGATGCTTGTAAAATGTTAAAGAAGCTGCATGTTATGATGGACCTTGGTCTTCCCTTTGTCATGTTCTCACCCCACTAAAACTATTGTCATCCATTGGAATATTGGATCAGATCTATTAAATGGATTTTATTATAATGTAACCACGTGATATACTTTGCATTTATATATAAATCCAGAGTAGCAACAGTAGCCCTTTAGGAATAGTGGCAGCTACATTTAGTTGTGTGGTTGTTTGATTGGTGTACCGGGGTTGATGTTTTCCTCCTTCAACAAAATAAAGTGGCCGAGGGGACACAGCTCACCTGTAAAAAGCACATCTCCTCCATCCAGTGTGGCCGTCTCGTCAGTCATTTCCACGATGTTCAGATTCAGGCCCTTCAGAGCAACTTTCATTGCCTCCGTCTGGAACAAACACAAGGACACAAACAGAAATACACTTAAACCATCTGCTGATATTAAACAAAAAGACTGAACTGCAATGACGCACAGTAAGCTACACCACCAAATGGTCCAAGCCATCAGCGTTTCCCATCTTCGGGAACATAATGTTACAATGGTCCAGTTCTAATCAGACATCTGTAAACAAGATGATGAAAGCCTGTTTGTGGATTTT
The DNA here is from genome assembly GCA_036023855.1 of Gadopsis marmoratus. Classification (NCBI taxonomy): domain Eukaryota; kingdom Metazoa; phylum Chordata; class Actinopteri; order Centrarchiformes; family Percichthyidae; genus Gadopsis; species Gadopsis marmoratus. The sequence goes on along the minus strand of JAVQJF010023355.1, from coordinate 30,013 downwards.
CGCTGGATTTCTGCAAGGCACAGTATTTCACATTACCCAGACTCCTGAGATTGAGCGCAATGAAACGAAACCCTTTCCCCGCGATGACATCATTTTAATGAGCCATGAAATGATGTCATTTTGGAGGAAGTATGTTAAAACTTTTACAAAAGCAGCGGCTGCGGGAAAATAAGTACCAGCACAAACTTTAGCCTCTTCCTGTCATCGCGCTCTGTGACATCGGTCTTTACAGGGAGTAAAAGCATGACTGCTTCCAAGATAACATCAGCATATATTATGAAATGCATTTAACGGGTGGAAAACTAGGGGTAAACATTTCACCTGCATGTCCTCTAGGCTGAACTGGAAACCTGAGGAAAGAACAGGTGTTCATTTGCCTGAACTTCGACTGGCCTGCTCTCCTGTCTGACCGCCCAGCGTGATTTTACCGTCCTGTTTTTTGGGGGTTCCCGCGGGAGTAGTTTCCAAAGCATCATGTTAGCGAGCGCATCAGTGTTTCCACAGGCCCTATCTCACTATGACCTCAACCCGCTCACACAACGCCGCCGCTTCCACTCATGTGAGGAGGGCCGGACCATGAGGACACCCAGGTAGACCGCCGTGCACGTCCCAGACAACGCCATGCAGAGCTTCCATTATTCTGTCCACCTCATGTGTATTGGGGCAGGCGAGATGAAAGAAACGCCGCTCTGCAACAATGACTGAACATTATAACCTTCATGAAGGTTTATTGAAAGGCCTTTGTATCATCGCTGGATTAGCTCAACTGGCAACTGAGTGTTTTATTCAGAAATAGCTGTTTGTTCGGATGACCGTTTCTTTAATTGGCCTCATGACCAACAGCACCTTTAAGAACACAGCGTCCGTCCAAGCGACTGGGTTCACAATGTATTAGTGGTTCCCTAAAAGCTCTGACAGCAACAGCGTGCAGCATAGTAAGTACAGGTAACAGTTAATCCCTCTAATTCTTTTTTGTTCTTGCAAAGCAACAAGGCATTGCCAAGGCGCTCTCTGCTTTTCATTTAGTTCGGTTTGCAGGTATGTTAAGTGGCAAATAAAAGGCCGAGTGGGGTTCTGAGGATGTAAACAATCGAGATGGCTGAGAAAGAAGTCATGTGTTGTCTTTGTGTCCAATTGCTGTGGAGTCTCAGCAAAGTTATTCCTGCTCCGCCACTGATCCAGCATCAGCGAGGAAAACCTCAGTCAGTTCAAATATTTAATGTATTATCAAGGCCCTTGTTTGCATGTCTGTTCCCATCAGTGAAGGCCAGATTTGCACAACAAAGCCACAGAGCAGGCGCCTAATATTAAACACCGAGATCATACTAGAGTATATAATTAAAAACATTCAGGAGAAGCACCTTCCTCAACAAGGTCACACACACACACACACGCACATTACACACACTGTGCTGCGTCTCCAACATTATTATCAGCTGCTGTTTTTTTTTTTTCCTTTCTTCTTCTGCCTGTAGCCTCCAACAACACAGCGGCCATCTGCTCCAGGATTCTGCAGGACCATACGGAACAGCTCTTTACTTCATGCCTCAGGCATTTCCTCTGACATCACGAGAGCTGGTGTGACCCAAAGGGTGTTTCGCCCCCTGCCCACCGCGTGAAACGTAACGGCCCCTATACACAGACAACCGTGTGATGTCTGCTACATCAGTTGGGTTGTCTAACCACACGCACCCAAGACAAAAAGAAAAAAAAAAAGAAATGTAGCTCGTGAGTGTGGACGGGAGATTTAGAACACATGGAACACGTGGAAAACGAGACGTGGGCTCAAATGGGTGCGTTGAAAACGTGTGAGGACAAACTGAAGAAAAGTCTACATTGGTACCACGTCACCACGTGCTGGTGGGGCTCCTCCCGCCAGGAGAAGGCCGAGTGTGGTGATGTCATGGCCTCGTGTATACAGATTGTGAATGGCCAGGCATACGCTGGCTGCACAAAGATAAATAACAGACTTATGTATCACTTAGTGCAAATGAACACAGGCTGTTGCCCAAATCCTGCAAGAAAACCTACAACAAACATGTTCCCCAAGCCGACCCCATCCAATATTAATCTCTTGGCTTTCGAGCCACGTGACGGCACCGTGTATTGGTTCTACTCGACTGTCACACACAGGTGAAACAGAAACACTACATATTGCCATGTCATTCAAAACGAGAAGAACAGAGGACCGTCGGTGTGCTTCTGTGATAAAGCGGCCAATAAATGCAACTGACATGAAAGTCTTTAGCCATGTTCACCTGCACCAGTCTAATAAAATGAAGGCTTGTTTATGAGTATTAAGTGCTGTAAGCATGATTGACAAAGCCCCGCTAGCCGCTGCACAGTAGGAAACCAAGTCCTGAACAGCTGCCCACAGATGCACCGCTAATTACAGCAGAGTATGCTTGAAGTTTATGTTCCGCAGTTTCCTCATGCGAGTCATATTGCATTTACAGAACAGTAAATCCGTCCGCTGGGCACAGTCACCAGTTTCAGCTCCATCAATCATCAAGTCGGGTATGTCTTTATCAGCACTTCCGCAGTTTACAGCTTTGTGGAAGTTATAGTGCTCATTATCTTCGTCTATCTTAGCAAAAGGCGGTATACAGTGGAGGTCAATATACGGTCAAGCTGAAGGTCATTTCCTCAGTAGCATTTGTTTATCATCAACATGGCCTTTAAAGAATTAGTTCTAACATTTTGGCAAATGCACTTAATCACTTTCTTGCTCAGAAGGAGATAATCTGTATCTGTATCTGTATCTGATAATCTGTATGGTCAACAAGGCCGGCGGTTTCGCCTTTTCCAGTCTTTGGGCTAAGCTAAGCTAATCGCTGCTATCCCTTTAACAGGAGACATTTCAAGTTTCATGCGTGGGCCTATTTTTTGACAGATCATCCCGTCTTCAGTAGCTCCGACTCTCCTCCTTCGCGGCCTTTCTTTCTTTGTCTCTCACATTCCCCCTGTCCTCTGTAGACCCTCGTGGCAGCGTCCAGACTGCTCCTACAGTGGCTTCTCATGCAGACTGGCCTATTATCTCTCACTGCGAGGGACATCCAATACCCCACCCTGCCAAGGTGCCAACTCACTCTGCCAGCACCTCCTTCTCCTCTCCCCTCCCAACCTGCTCCTCTCTTCTTCTCTCCTTTCTCCTCGTTTCCCCCCCGAGTGCCTGGCCAGGCGACACGCTGTTAGCCAGCACACTGCTTTGAATGAAAAAGGGCCTTTTAAAATTCATTAGGCTCCGAGATCCAGTCGGTCTGCCTGCCACATTCCTGCCGTTCCAGCACAGGACAGGGGAGACGGAGCAGAGAGAACAGCCTTTTATTTGGGCCTTTTTATGGACCCCGTCTCCCTTCTCTCGCCCCTGGTACCCGTGGATATCACATTCTGCTAAAAAGGACCATCGGTCTGATAGAGCATGGTGCATTTGGAAAGGGAATAGAGTACACAACAATAGCATTCCTGAAGGTCATCCTAGCCTCCCTACATCAGGCAACAGAGTCCCACGCTCCGGCATAATGGGGATACGGCATTCCTCTGCGCCTCACACACAAGGAGGTTAACCTCTTTAAATGACGGTTATCAGCCGCAGTGATAACAGCTTGTGAATTCATAAAGTACTTAACGTCAGACAGTTTGGCTGGCTAAGACAACAACGAGGACTTTAAGCAGTGACCTTGTTACAAAGTCTTTCTCACGTCTTGCCCCAGATGAATTTGCCTGGTTTTAAAAAGCTCATTTAAAATGGTCTAAAATTTGACCAAATAAGGCCATTCGTCTTAGACCTGCATTGGGTTATTTTTTGGCCATTCGCGTGATGCAGGACAAGCCGTAAACACTGCAGATATATGATCACCGTATGACGTTGATACGGCAAACATGCTAGCTAACAGCTGGGGCGCCTTGAGGAGGGGGAACGGGCGCCGCATAAATGACCATATTATTGCCAGCTATTGTGCATTTCTAATAATGTCGCAGGAAAAAAACATTTTAAGAAAAAAGCAATTAATATCAAAATCAACTGTCGTGTTTCTGGCCACCTGGCAATGCAAGTACAACATTCTCTCCTTTTAGCTCTAGTTATGGTCTCCAACTCCTGAGGGAAATATCTGGTGTTAGCTGCGAAATGCTCCACTATGTCCACCAGCTAGTCGCTAACATTATCGGTCTGCTGTTTGGTGCCGTGCACAGTGGGTTTATGGGAGCTTTTCAGCTGCCTGCTGCAGCAGGAAACAGGGTTGGTGAGAGCAGTGAGAGTGGACCAAAACAGTAGAGTTTCAGGCCATAAGACCAAAACAAGAAGAAGAAAATCGCTATAATCGATTTCTATAGAGCTGTGACGAACTGCAGAGTTGAGTGACTGGCGCCCACTTTCACATTACACAAAGTAATTTGATCCATTGTAAATATAAAAATAATGACTGGTGCGGCTTTGAGGGTTCTTTTATAACGTGAACTCAAAAACACAGTAAACAGTTCGGTTCAAAAGTTGCAGTCTATTGATTCAAAGAGCTGTGTGCAAATAGAAATATCAAAAGTGACTTGTTTGTATCAACATATGGGCACAAGTTTGAACAAGTTTGTGCGTCAGAGCTGAGCTTTGGCTGGACATCCAGGACACAGATGAAGCCGGTAGAGGCCTGATGCAGAGGAAAGTTCAAAGACCAGTGGAGCACACAATGAGAATAATGGCTGCATTTCAGGGCAATTCACCGAGTAAGATTTAAAATAAATGCTCAAATCTCATTATTTATGCAACTATGCGGATAAGGCTCTCTGAACCTTTCAGGAATTAGGTGTCTCTGACGTCACAGAGGAAACGGAGAGATGATTCCCTTTGTTTGCTCAGAGGAGTAAGTGAGATAAAGAGGCTCAATTATAGATTTGTTAAAAGTTAGCCAGCGGTTTCACCGAGTGCTTCTTTAGAAACAGCGCCAGGAGACGCGAATAAGTGGCAGCCATGAGGGAGAAAATCGACAGGAGATGTAATGGGGTTCTGACGGGGCTATTGTCACATTCATACACCTCTTACACTGCATTGCGCACACACACACAGACACACATGCATGCACGCACACTAAACACAAAGAGGATGCACGCAGAAAAAAAAAACGAATCTGAAAGTGCGAAGCTCTGTTATCGGGAAATCGGTACTTTTCCCCCCCCGTCTCTCTCGTGGGAACTACAATCTCAGCAGGACACGCGAAGCACTCCTACCTGAGTTACACGTGCGGGTGCATACACGGAAAAATGGGCCCAGTCTGATGCCGTCGTGGTGTTTAAATGGTACACGGGGACAAACTGCGAGGGTTATGAAATGACAACAACTCATTTAGTAGCAGCCAAGAGAAAACAAAGCCTCCGTAGCTCGTCCTTGCGTTGCCCAAACAGACCCGTGGTGCATGTTGGAACATACCTGTGGTTAACCAAGCTATAGCATCCCCCCCCCATCAGCTTTAGGATTACATAAATGTTGTGAAGTAGGTCGATGTGAAGGCGTGCACAGTTAGATCTGGAGACCCCTCGCACCACAAGGATCTGGCAGCCTGCCTCAGCAAAAGAGCCGTCTCAGCCAAACCTACTGCACTGTCGGACTGCTTTCATTTGGGGCTCCCAGGATATCAGGGCTCCAAGGAGGAAAACACCACTCCACAGTCCTGCGTGGACACATTTCCAGCCGTCTGAATGGTGAGAGACAGCAGCAAGGCCAGGGTTACACAAATCAACACAAAGACAGTGAGAAACAGGAACATTACGCTCCGGATTGTTAAATGGGGTGTCTTCAGCTCTGGAAAAGCACACGGTGTGTGCAAGAGGTAATTGCGTTGCGGGGAGATGACAAAGGCTGCTGTACTCTCCATGTAATTACACAGAACAGTGTGGATGACTGGCTCTGCAGAGACTCATTAAACAGAAATAAAGACTTCTCCGTAATTAGTGTTCTATTAACCGTTCATTATTGGCCGTTCATCATCCGCTCCCTTTATTATCTTTAGATAGAAAACCCAAAATTGAAAGAGAATACCAAAATTACATGTCATCATGAATCTTTCAATGGACGAGTCTCAGTTCGGGTCCTGGGCTGATCATACAACAGACTCAAGAAACAGAAGTGTTTTTTTTTGGAAAGGCTGTTTCCAAGGAGGAAGGGTTGTTATATAAAACAATCCCTCGATCTTATCTCCATGAGGCTCAAAGGATCTACCTCCCATTTTTCTAATTCATTGAAAAATGATCATAAAACCTCTTACACATCCTTAAAGATTGTGTGTTACCGAAAAGCATCGTACGGTTCTTAGAAATATTACAGAGTAAGGAGTACCTCTCGTGTACAACTGCTCTTAGATAACACTCTTCACCTCTGAGATCATCAAGAAGAACAGCAAATACATCAGATAGTAGAAGTAACTGTAACTGGAAATATGGAGAAACGTCATCAATAAAGGAGGAGCGAGTGAAGTAACATCTTGTGCCGCGACACCTTGCTGGTCACAGTTCACTCACGTAGAGAGACACCCAAGCAGACCAGAGTGCTGCAAAAATAAACAGGAATATGAGTCTGTCTGACGAGTCCAAAATCTGTCCCAGAGCAAATAAAGTGCTCGCTCCAATCAGCAGGGCTGCAAAGAATGTGCCTGCTGCCTCCCTCTCACTGGGCCGGCTCCACAAATACAGGAGAGCTGCAATTTAGGAACTGTTGGGAAGCAGAGGGACGGAGGCTGTTGGTTACGAACGGACGTGAGCCTCCACCGTGGGGAAAAACAGAGGGGGGCTTCAGTAAATACATCTCCACCACCGTCTCCTCCGTGTTTATTGGGTTTGACCCCCCATAGACTGAACCTCTATATTCAAACAAGGGGGAAAAGCCAATAAACTCACCTACCTCATGGAGAAGTACAGCTCACCCATCCCTCCTTAGGTCTGATAACAAAAAATATAAAGATAGCTTATCAAACATCACAATGTAGCTAGATTTACTACACATTACATTCACAAGCAATAAATTCATGCTGAATTAAAAAAAATAAATAATAATATTTGGCAACCTCTACAAGCACTCCTGCAGCGGAGGCTGGTTGGACGTCAGCAATGGTTGTCTGTGCTCAAGACGAACCGTTTGAATGCCCTCCAGGTCACTCTGCTCACACACAGATACCCACAGACAAGCAAGCTAATAAAATGCTTTTACAACCAAGATTTCCTGTGCTGTATGACATCAGTTGGGGAAAAAAGTCAAATGTTCCAAAGATTGGAGGCCTAACGTAAGCACTGGGAGTGCTAGCTCGGCAAAAGGTCGTTCCACTCTCCTCCAGCATTTTAAGAAGGCCTATCAAGCTGCTCCGCTATTCTCTGACAAATTAAGATTCATGCTCGAGACGTTTGCTTGATCTTATTATCCAAAGCAATAAAACACTAATAGAAAATATCAGAAAAAAGGTCATATTTCAACATAACAGCAAGCACAGAAGAGATAGCATTGTCCATGTTGAGAAGAACATACACAGAAGAGTAACTGTAGGGCCTTTCTTCTTCCTCTGGGAAACGCTACTCGCAGTCACCTTTGTTCTACCTGGACCGACAGACGCAGGACCACCCACGTCTCTAGCAAAGGGTGACGAGGTGCTACAGCGCAAGTATGAAGGCTGCGTCAGCAGACGTCCATGTGGGACTGAACTGCTCATAGAATTTAAAAAGGACAATAATGAGGTTGAGCCTTTTCAAAATCAATCACTTGATTGAATCAATTCATTGATTTTCGTACCGTCTGGAAAAGAATGGAAGCCAAAACATGTCTGGAAAAGTAGCAAAAAAACATTAAAACATCTAAAACTCTATAAAGGGTCAGCAGACAGTATACATGTTTTGTAGTTAAAGGGTGAGTTCACTCAAAATTACAAAAATACATATTTTGCCACTGGTACCAAATGCAACACAATGGCAGAGAATGGAGACGTTTCTGTGGCGGTCAAAGCATTGCAAAACTGACGTTTGCAAAAAGCAACATCTCTTTCCAGAAACAGCTCCCTGGTTAGTGTAAATAATCCACAGACCTCACTGTTTTCATTGGAACTACGTTCTACCAAAGAAGTAGTCCCTATGAAAGCGGCGGACGTGTTCAGCCGATTGGCCCAACCAGCAGGGACACCATCTCTGCAAAAACATGCTGCTGTTGCATTTTTCAAATGTCATTTTCAGTGTGGTGAGCCCAAACAAACAAATGTACTTTCTATATTGTATTAGCGTGGTGCTAGAAACCTCAGATGGGGATACCTGAACCTGGGCAAGTACAGCCCAGGTGATACCACTCGAGTTAAGTCAAGTCAGTTCACTAAAATACTGCTTCATAGGATTTTACAACCCGTACAACAAATGGCATCCTCTTGATTTGGACAAGAAACACCTCCACAAGAACAGTATTTCTAGGAGTTGTTGTTAAACATTAAATCAGACTGTACCGCATGACATTCGGAAACGTGATGAATTGATGCAAGATGGTATTATGCTTCAGTAGATCTGCCAGGGAGGTTTTGTGGAAGTACACATGGTTTAGGATTAAAAAGGGAAATAAAAGTTCAATGGGAAGTGGACAACTGTCACCGGAAGTCGTTTGCCATAACGTGTCAGGCTTTCCGAGCGCTGTGGTTAACAGACTCTTATTACCCTTATAGAATCAAAACCTGGCATCCACCTCACGTCTACCAAAAGACGATTCAATTGAGATGATCTGAGTAGGAATCCCCATTGTGTTTGTTCCACGGGTTGAGGCCCCTGGAAAGTCCAAATAAAAATACATATTTAATAAAACACATATTTAAGCTGTTTCAACATTTGGGAGGCCCAAGGTGTCCCACAGAACAGAACGTCCAACCAAACGCACTCTGCGATGGCTGGTCTGAGTTTATGACCTACCATGGCCTTTTTCGGGGGAATGAAGATGCGTTCGGTGCTTTGTGTGCAGTGCAAAGCAGGGAGGGCAGAGCTACAATAGGGGTCGAGAAAGGAGGCGGAGAGATATGGGTGAGTCACGTTAAGATGAAGTCCTTGTTGAAGGCTTCCCCCCCTCTCTCTTCCTCTCTCCCCTCCCACGCAGGGAGTCCTCTTAGTGTACGGTGCCGGCTTGCTCAGAGAAAGAGGAACCCCCCCTGCAAAAAGGACAAGAAAGCCACAGAAGCAAGGAGGGGGGATACGGGGAGTCAGAGTCAGATCATTTTGACCTTACTGGTTATGAGGAGAGTGACTGACAAGGACTCTTCCCTTACAAAGTTCATTTTTGTTCATGCTATTGACCTTCTGGATATCTGCAGCAAAAAGCAAACCTGGCTTTGGCTGCAAACCTGGCTTTGGCTGTGCGCTTGCATAACCGCAGCATCTGACCACCTTTTGAAGCCTAGGTTGTTAAAACTCTGTTGATGTCTCTTCATATCTGCATTCTTTTCATTGTTGAGGTGTTCCAGAAGTTGTTCCTCTTTGCTCTGTCCAGAACACTAAAAACAGCATGGAAACGCAGTGCGTTCAGCAGAAAGAAAACACCACCATACCACACGGGTACACCCATGATTTCCAAAGAATGTAATGGATGTGTTCCCAAGGGGGGAAAAAAGCTGAGTTTGCCAGGCAAAGTACAGACTAACAGCCCATTAGGAGGGATTTCCCAAAACAGCCATGTGAAGTTAGTATGTATGGGAGGGGCTGGTATGGAAAATGAGGAAAAGGACTATGTCTTTTAATCTTGAAAGGGAAAAAAACAAAATGGGCCAAAAGGTTTCCCATAAATGTTAATGAAGGGCTTTCCCAGAAAGATTTTTTTCCCTTTCAGCATAAAACAAGAGGTCAGGTGCTAATGTTAACCAGCAGAGCTGGATCCAGGGATCTGACTTTAAAGTATAATAGGAGAAAATCCATGTGGAATTAACCACACTGCGGGGATTTAGCAGCGAGGCAGCGGACTTTTCGTGATGATGCGTTAGGAGTATTGAGCCTCGTGCAGAGAGAAGCATACTTATCTGAGAAAAGCCAAGATGGCGGGATGATTTTTTACCTTTGGAAATAGCATTTGCACACTTAAACCTCTGTAATGTCTCAGCTATGTGTGCAGACAGCCAATGCTGTTGCTGCACTGTAGATGCTATTATGATTTTTTCAATGTTAAGTGCAGGCCCAGGGTTGTGGAAGCAACTTCAGCTGTCTCTGGTACTGAGAGGAAGGAGCAGTTGGATTACGGTGCCTCCCACCTGTACAGTTGATATTCCCTTAGAGATTTTGCACCATCATTGTAGGCTACAGCTGCTTGAGGATGACTATAATGGTGCTGAAAAGAAATGGCAGAGGTTTTACCGGTTGTGTTTAGAGGCCTTCCTGCACTTCCAAACTGAAACAGAACAAAACCGTACACATTTTCAGAAAGCCATGGGCTTCCTTCACAGAGCATATCCCATGCAAATCCATTTATTGCACACTACACTGCAACGTGATGCCTGGTTGTTTACTTAAAGCAGCAACAACTGATTTTTTTATAGAAAAAATTTAAAGAAAGTAAGATAAGAAAAAAAGGAAACATCCAGGCAGGCCTTGTAGGATGCTCGCCTGTTAGCATGTTAGTCAGTCTGCTAAGTATCACAACAGTAAGCCTATAATTCATCCAGTTATCTAGCCAACAAGTCTGAAACCAGTCCCTGGCAGCCTCCTCCTGCTTTCCTGTCAGAGATAACAGGCTGCCAGCAGTCAGGCCCGTCCAGCTATGTCTTTGAAGCTGCACATGTAACCCATGTGTGTGTCTGTGGAGGCCACGGCCCTGACCTCCCGTGCCTCGCACTGCTGAGGCCCGGACTCACAAGGCCACAGAGCTCGCCCCTTAGCCCCGGGCCTCCATGCAAAAACATCGCCCCTGCTGCAGTGAAACCAGACAGGCTGTAATGGAAACGGCACACTTCCCAGACACTTGAGGGAATAGCAAGCATCTCCGCCTGAGCCCTGTCAAAAAAAAACATACAGACTACCAGCCCCCCTCCCCCCGCGCTCAACGGGACATCTTGTCTTTCAGGAAATAACTGGGCAGGTTTCATAATGATTAGAATACATTATAGATAATAAACCCTCAAGTGAGTACTGTGACAGACAAGGATGTCATTTTTTTACTTCCCATTTCTCTCACAAACTCCAGACTTGATATTAACGGATATCTGTGCGCTGCATTGCACAGCTGAAACAATCAGCTGATTAATCGCTGAGGCGATCATCAAAACAATGCATTTGTATCAGTTTAGTCTTTAAATTATTTTCAGGCAAAGCGGATTACGGTTCTCATATATGAGGATTTGCTGCTCTTCTAGTTGGGTGCTTTGTTGGTAGGACAAAATATCAAGAAAATAATCGATTAATTGACAATGAATAATGCAATACTTATTTTTTACTTGTTGCACTATCACCTTCGCTGCTGTAATAATAAAGGAGTATCTTATCTTACAATCGTTAGTTGCAGGCCTACTGAACGGTGTGCAACAGTGAGACTCGGGGACTGTTTGTGTACAGAAACACCAGGACGCATTAGCTGACAAAAGTGTTATTGTACAGAATTTGTCCAAATGACCTATGTCTCCTTAGAAAACTTTGGAATGAGGACAGGCATGTGGCTTTGTTACAAACTAGTTCACTTGGGGCGCTTTTGGTCTCATATGCAATACAATCAAATCTATGACTGATTTTGGGGTGAAATTAGCACATTCTCTACACTTAATTTGGTTCTGGATCCTGCTTTTGGCGTCAGGATAATGTAATAACCTTTAGAAGGTGTCCACATCAGATTTAAAACCAACAATGTAAATGAAGCAGCGTTGAAGTGACATCCTGGCATCTGCTTATAGGTGGATCCGACATTAGAGAAGAAGCTCGAAAGGTGAAGAAGCATGTCACCCGCCTTCATTTTACCGTTCTAGAAGTGGGTCGCATTTTGACCTCCCCTCTCAATCAGCCCCCTGACATCTGATAACACATAGAGCTGCTCAGGAGCTCTTAAACCTCGCCATTCTTGACATTCTCGGGATTCTGGATGGTGTGACCTCATTGGGTGAGCGAAGCTGGTAGGAAAATAGCCCCCGGCCGAGCCTTTGCTTCAACATGGAAACTTAAGCTAACAAAGAATGCATGACTATGTGCAAACTTGACTGTCGGGTGCACTTGTGAGTGAAAACAACATGTTTTCCGATGTAAACTTGGATTCACTCGTGCAGATTATTCTCTAGATGCAAAATGCCAAATGTAAGCGTGAGCATGGTTCAACACGCAAAGTCACATCTGAGTGGAAGGTTTATACACAAGGCTCACAAACTGACACTGCAGCTTTTAAGAGCCGCGTCAGGCTTGTAAAGGCAAATGTGCCCGCTTTAAACTTGGCAACCTTCCAAATCTTAAAGTGTAAACTGTGCCTATAGGACTATTAATAACATTTAAAGAAAAATGCAATTAATTTAATCAACATGCCCACTACATGTGAAATGTGTGACAAATCACACAGAAATCTGAAAGTGAATTCAAATATAAATCACACTGCTTCATGCAGTCACGAGTGGTTATTACATCTGAGAGCCGCGAGACTCAACCATACAGTCTACAGTAAGTGTAGGCTGCAGAAGCAAAACAATTAGCTAAAAGCTGCACAGAGCTGCAGAGTTGGACGATAATCCTGTGGTTTGATACAACAAACAACCATTTTCAAAATACAGAGAATCGCGTCTCGCCAATTTAGGTGGCAACTGACAAGGATTTCATTTATAGATCCGAAAGAAGTGGGTAGAAACGGGGAGGCGCAGGTACAGGTGGATGAAGAGGAGGCAGCGCCGGTGGTTGTGTGGTAATGCCTGTCGCAGTTCTGACGGTGAAAAAGCAATTATATGGCCCTCTGCTTTATGGAATGTTCTTGGAATACAGAGCAAGGCGATCCATTTAGGTTTGCTAATCAAGGTGTGTGTGTGTGTGTAGGTTGCATGCCTCTCACTGGAGCACATAATTACTAGCTGGTGATAAAAAGAGGAGAAGGGGGCATTGTGGGATAGCAGTGGCGTGAGTCACCACTTCTACCATGGTTTATTGAATGACCGTAGGTGGACATGATTAACTACATAGCTGGGAGCTCAGGTGTGTACACACACACACACACACATGCATGCATATTAATCAATAGTTTATCAAATTCCAGAATCTGCAAATGTTTAGAAAAATGGCACATGTACGCCTGAAATGTCACGTCGCCTAAAATGTGCAGTACACACACACACACAGTCAAACCACAAATTTGGAACGATCAGAACGTCAGGCCTAAAAAAAAAAAAGTTAAAAAATGAAAGCTGATTATACTCATAACCAGGCTCTGAAAACATTCATTTAGTCAGGCTCTGCTGAATCATTTACCAAAACTGAGGTGGAAAAAAAAATATATAAGCACAGAGTCTGGCTTTTACGTAATGCCAGCAGCCAGTCAGCCAGAACCACAGGATGCATACAGGGAAGGAGAGAAAACAAACACTGAAGGATGTCCTTTCTGCATACTTGATGCTTTTCCCAGCCGCAAATACCAAAGTTCGCCCGGGACGCTGCAAAACAGACTCACTCTAGACCGACCTGCGATTTTACCTTATAAGGGTTTGAATACTTTGGGCCTTAGGTTGTGTGCGTGTATATGTGTATACGTGTCTGTCTGAGCGTAGGCCTGCTGGAGGAGCTAGGTTAAGTTTAGGGGAGAATACTTCTCACAGCTGGTTAGCTTTTGTTATCATCTAGAGATGGCGTCCCTGGCAGCATCAGTGTCGGTTTAGGAAAGCTTAAAGCAGATGAAGAGAAAATTCCACTGTTACCACTTGGTCTAACATCGTTCCATTCCAGCGGTCCATGCCAGTAACACACACACACACACACACACACACACACACACAAATGCATAAAACCTCCTGGTGGTAGGTCTGAACTGGAACATTGTTGGAATTCTAGCAGCTTCGATCCAAAGCCTCCCTTCCGCTGCAGTTCTTCTGCACTGGATGAAAAATGTTTAGCACTCCACACATCACAGGCGATGCACCGCTCTGATCAGTGTTATTCTCTACAGCACACTTTGGTCTTGTTGCAGGTGGATTTTTTGATGCTCAGAGTAACACCCCCACCTCCCGCCTCCCTAAGAGCATGATGCACTGCATTCTTGCCACACCTGTGAATGTCTATGCAGCCTCTTCCACGTGATGAAGAGTTAAATGGTGCTAAAAGGCCTCTGGTGACTCATACTGTGATGGCCACGTCCCTGGTTCTCTTGGCCATGGACCTTTGCTGCACGTATTCCCCCGCTCTCTCCCCCTCTCTCTGTGTAAAAGCCGTAATCCTAAAACAATGTTACACAGTCTACACCTGATGCCATATGGAGGTCTTCTGATATTTCTAACATGAAGTTCCCCACAGTGAACCTGTAGCACGTCAGATCTAATCCTGGCAGCTCAGACACAGCTGCGCGTCTGAAAGGGAACACGGATTATGACGCCGGGACCCTTGAATAAACGTGCCGCATGAACAAGCTACCCAAAGTCAGCTCAACATGACCAGCAGGAAGCGACAAAGAGCGCCCAGCTGTCTGCCTTACAGGGGCAAGGCCACAAAGTTCAACCTTGAAGTCAAGAGGACACATGCTGCAGTTCACAGAGACGGCACATGCTCGCACAGTCATGCATGCATATAATCAGACAAGCGTGCACGTGCATACACTCAGCCCGAGTCACACTCTTTACAGTCAAATCAACAGCTGCTGAGGCACACATACAAGTGTGCTGACCTCATGCAAACGACAAGAGTACCACCTCCCTTTGGAGTGACAGTTCAGGGCCGTCCACGATGGCAAATACCTTTGCGAGTGCTGAAGAAACGCTGTTGATTTAGGGTCCCAGCTATGTTTAGCCCCCTGCTCAGATCATGCAGTCACTGGTCAGTATCACCATGCACGGTGTAGAACACTCGACACACACTCTGTGCTCATGCTAAACTGTACCTGTAGCCATGTTCCCAGTTACGTCCCCATCTTCGGGATTAATCAGGGCAAAGAGTAAAGCATGTCGACAGACTTAGGAGGCTGAAAGGACGCGTGGTACGGTTAATAGCTCAGCTTATACATAAATAAAACATGGCATATTATATATAGAAAAGTTGCCAAAATGAATAATTCTAAATTTTTAAGTGCATACAGTTTGAGTATTTAAATATTCCTATAAGCAGAAGATCCAACTACTCTGCAACTCGTGACAAGATGCTAAAATGTTCGGCTACAATATTCAAAACTATACTATTTAAAGAAACAGCACATTGCAACAAGCCTCACTGCTGACTGGAAAGACGGCATATGATTATTGCCCCACAGCTAAGTCAAGAAAAATACCTACAAAATATACAGCAGCTGGAGGAGGATGGAACGTAATGTCACATTCAACTATTTTAATGTGCCATTTATTTCAAATCCGCACTCGTAGACACGGAGCCACATTTGGGAGGCAAGATGGAAGGAAGACACAATGACATGTTGGGACTCACAGCCAACAACGCTTTAAGACGTTCTCACCAAAGTTACATACAAAACACAAAAAGCAGTCTTTCTCTAGTCCAAACTCAATCAATACAAGCTTAGAAGGAGTGCGTCTTTTTCAGCTATCATCAGCACTTACCTTGGTACCTAAAAGACGTCCAAACACTGGTCTCTGACAACAAGCACCTGTCCCCGATATCAGTTTAGGCCCGTTGTGGCTGGTGGTGTCATCAGCGAGGACAGTGTTCTGAGAGGAACTTGCACTCGAAGAAAATTCTCCCAAATTTGCAGCTCTTAGGAACAGAGGTCTGGAGCGGTGCGATGGTCATGTGACCGAAGAGACAGGATGACACATAACCAAAGCTTATGGAAAATGCATAATTCTTTTGAACACACCGTCTAAAACGTTCCCTGGACAGTGTGTGCGTGGAATTCTGTCACAAAGGATTAATTTGACATTCTCACCTTATCCTCTCCATCTTTAACGGATTAATCGTTTGCAGCTAAGCCCTCAGTTCAGACGGCTGCCACTGGGATGTGTCTCTACGCCACGAGTTCAGACCGTGGCTTATTTCTGTGACAAATCGTGACCCCGCTGGTTCAGTTCCACTTATTCCATCAGCATCTCCACACACACACACAAAAAAATCAGCTAAACAGTTAAAGCGAAAAGTTGAAACCGAATCCCACGATGTGAACCGACAGTTTAACCATTTGTGAGCGAAAGCTTGAATTTAAAACAAACTAGACTTCAAAGTTGACTGACTGGTGACTGCAAATGACGAAGAAACAGACGCAGCGTAACGCCTCCCCTGTGACTGTCCTCCATTCACAAAAGGCCCCAGATGAACTTCTGCTCCGAGGTAATGGGCCAAGCGTGACCAGCTCTATCCTTCTTGCTATAAGCACTGGAAACCAGGACCAAATGCTCTCATGCACCATAAAGGAAAAAGATCTGACAGAAACAATCTATTCGTACATCATTGCAAAACCTTTCCAAATCCCTTAAACTTTGTTATGATTTCTGGCCCAATCTATTTAAGAGTTTACCCGAAGAAGCCGCCGGCTCTCATGTTGTTATCGCCCGGTGATGTCATGGGCCCAATCCGACAGGATTACGCAGATGGTCGGAGAGATCAACAGTGTGTGTTAGCCGAAGGAAAATGTGGATTCCTCTGACAAACTATGGGAAGAATGACGGGGAGTTTGGCTGCGCATTAATCTCTTCCTTTTTACGAAGGAGGTTTGGGTCCACACCAAATTGTTCCACCGTAAACGCTCGGCCGCGTAGTTCCTCTAACAAAAGTGAATTCCTCCTCAAGGCGACAGGAAACAAACAAGAAGAGTCTGAGACAATGGAGGGGGGGGGGGTGCAGAATGCCATTCTGTGTAAGAACAATCAATTTGAGGCGCTCGCTTCCTTGTGTTCCATTAGTCATTGTCCTTGAGTGAGAATCACAATTGAGGTGGAAGAAACTAGCCGCTTCATTATTCCACTTCCATTACATATGAGCTTCAATAAACAACAAACTAAAAGCACAAACGATTTCCCCAAGGACAAAAGGACAGCAGACGAGGACGTAAGTGATCAAATATGCCATTGTATAACAAATACCGAAGATTACAGCTTTTGCTCAGTTGGAAAGCACACATATTTTACATTCCTGATTCTTTATTTCAGTACATAGAGGCCATCATAGAATAGCTGTTAAACAAGTCACTGTATCCTCTTCCTCTGCTGACTCTTCTGGCTCCATAAATGGACAACCAGTTTGTTCTTCCTCTATGTTCAGGGTTAATCCTTACTGCTTGATGTCTGGTTTACTAGAGGGTCTAGACTTAGGCTCAGAAAGGATGTGCAATCAAATCAAATCAAAGTTCCTGCTCGGACATTGCTGTGCTAAAAACCCTACAGTGCCCAGCTGTTTTAAGACATTACTGAGCTGAGATGATGATGATGATGCAAGATGATTAAAAAGGGAAGGAAATTACTGCATAAGTCCACCTATTCAGTGACACAATCTGAAGGGGAATAATCACTCTTGCGTCTACTTGTGGCAAGTGAGCAAGTGGACATAGCAAAGGTTGGGCGAAAAGGTTGGGAACCACTTTCTTAGATGATCCAGGGAACAACAGGTGTCTTCTCTATCCATTCTTTATCTATGAGGCTGCATGAGGCAGATACAGATACGACACCGAGTCATGATCCATACCGGCACCAGAGCCTTACATGGTCAGTCTGATCATTGAGGTGCCTACCAGTCATGCTGACTAGTGCCGAGCAGGCGACGTCAAGAGGTCCGTGACATCCCTGGAGACCTTGATGCCGTGACAAGAACATTACCGTGCGCTGAGGAACGTAGTATGTGGTCAAATTGCAGACGGGACTAGGCAGCGGGCTACGTTGGCATTTGTAGCAGAATTTAGGCAAGATGTTCAACTATTTTTAGCCCATCCATACAGATAATGCACGAATTCACCCCCGCCGTGGGGGGGGGGGGGGCACTGTGGTGGGAGAAACTATCACTGCAGAAAAATAAGTAAAAACACACATTCTGACATTGTGATTACATAAGTACACAAGTCAAAAACAAACAGGATGGATTTCTGAGCAAAAATGTCTTTTACTTTTAGTAAACAGTCTCATAGAAATTCATCACCACACTACTGAATATTTCCCTGGGAGACTGGGGGGGGGGGTATGAGGACAGGCTTAAGAATTTGCACCAAACATTTATAACATGGTCACTTTATTCTATGTGACACAGTGTGTCGTTCTGCTGGCTGTGTCATTATGTAATGTAATTCTAACCTGCACTACGCACTAAAAGAGTCAAAAGTAATTGAGCTTGAGTCCATAATGTGAAATTGTGCATTTAATTGTGGTTTATGATTGCTGTTCTCTCTCCGGTTTTCCCATCAGGCTGCATACGAGTTCTGTGTGTGTGACATGATGAAATGCCACAACATTTCACAGATGATATAAAACTGGACCCTATACAAACAAATCAATAATAAAATAGGATCGACAGAGAAGCATGGAGATGGAGATGGAGAAGATGGAGCCACAGATTGATCAGCTTGGAAGGCTGCGCAGCAGTGAAGACCATTAACCACCTGAAAAAGAATCACTTTTATCACTTTTTTTCTTCCAATTGGCGGCCAGCGTCAAACAGAAACAAACAAGTCTTTCAAACTAAAAAGGTGTCATCTATTTTTTTGTAAACCTCGAATATGATCATATAAAAGCAGACATGCTGTCAGAAGATTGGAATGTGAAATGGAGCACAGTGGGAATGTCTCGCAGGCCGTGTGTGTGTGTGTGTGTGTGTGTGTGTGTGTGTGTGTGTAACTCATCAGCTCTGGCACGGGACAGGTGTGCTTCTTGGGATAGAATAATCCCCGTTATTGCCCAGCCAGTCTTTTATTACCCCCTCATACGCAGCCAGTCATATCCAAACACTGGTAAACAGGTAGGAGAGAACAACCATCAATCACTCTGTGGGCTGAGACCTGACTCGTGCCAATTACACACACACACACACACACACACACACACACACACACACACACACAAAACACAAACAAAACAAAACAAAAAACTACGACCAGCTACACAAAGAGCAGTGTGTATTTTTGCAGGACAGTCCGATTTTTCCAGGCATGTTTCTGTCATTATCATTCCTGGAGTAGCTCATGTTTGAAGTCAGCGGGCCGTAGAACAGCACAGCGCTCATTCTGGGATGGCTGCGAAGAGATGATGGGGAAAGCAGGTGCCGCGATTGGGGCCGAGCTAATGCCAGAGAGGTAGAAAAAGAGACGGAGAGGAGGGGGCAGCGGCGGCGACGACAGTGGGAGATTTCTGACCTTATATCTATGGCTAGACCCCAACTCCGTCCGAGTAGTTTTTGTTTCCACTTCCTGTTGCTGTCCGATCAGTCGGTAGGTATCACACCCCTGGGTCTGTGTTTGTGTCTAATACAGAGTAGCAGGGTCAAAGCAGGGACGTTGAGCCGTTTTCCCGTAGAGACGAAACCTCATAGTAGCCTCGGATTTTATATCTTGCGTTTTGAAAGTTCATATTATTGTGAACTTTGACCTTATTTGCCACTGACTAGTGAAAGCATGTTCAATCTGATTATAGCTGATCGAGAACTTTAAAAAAGAAAAGTCTGGTTTATTAAAACTCGGCCTTATTTTTTGTAATTCTGGCAACAAGACTGATTACAGTCATGTTAGCCCGACGAAGACGCTAAAGATAAAAATGCAGACTACCATTCTTTTTCCTTTACAAGGTTATTACTAATAGGAATGATGGCCACGACCACAGAAAGCATCTAGCTTTCTGCAGAGAGCTACTATTATTTAAAAGTACATAGTGTAGTAGTTTCTCTTCAGCATGAATTGACCACATACACAGGAGACCAAGTGGAGGATGGGGATATTTGGTCTGCGCCGTGTGCAGAGGAAGTGTATTCCAGCCGATATGGGGGTGATGTAATCTTTCTCATTCCCAGCATGGAATGACGTGGCCAGTCGAGTCATCACAGAGGCCAATACTGATGTTAGCTGATGATTTGAAGGCTTTTTTCCTCGCTGTGATTCTCAGCAGTTAGAGTGGGTCATGTCTATTAACATCCCAGTAAATAAGAGGATCGTTCACGGTCCCTGGGTGCTACAACCTCAATTACAGAAAATGTCAGAGAAAGCTGCAAAATATTGCCGGTTCTCATTTGGTATTCATGAAAACAATGCCTTCAGTGGCACCGAAGCTATTCAGTAAAACATTTTACTCCCCTGGCTATTCACAGCAGATTTGCAGAGTGAATACTGAATGATGGTGCAAAGTCACATTAGGGGTTTTAATCATGTTGTGATGAAAGGTAGCCTGGCACGTGACAAACTCCTCAGAGGCCTGAAGCAAGAAGAATAGAGCTGCCTGGCCTAGATTTATAGCACTATAATACACTCGGACATGGACGTGGTAACAGGTCTCTACGGCAAAATCCTTCGGGAGTCTGATGACAATATATGAAAATGTATTGTAAATCAGCCTGCGTGCATGACAACACCAAAGAAAGGTTATGTAGCTAAATGTGTGCAGACTTTGGGCCATAGTTGAGAAGATACTGCATTTCTCTTTGGAGCAAAATCATGAAGCTTCCGACCAACAACCAACCTTTTCAACCCTAGAGACACACTGCATTCTGTGAATCTGGAGTTTGGTCAGCGTTGTATGTACTGTGCTGTATGTTGGTAACAGAAACCACAATGAAGTGAACTCATGACACTCTGAAACGCACAAATGCATCTGAGGAGAGGTTGTTATGGGCAACCGTAGGTCGCAGAAACTCTAACAACATGTCGTGCAGCCTGAGCGTCAAACTGAACGTCAGCACGTAACCTCCAGTCTGTCTCGTCCTTTGAGAACGGCAATAAAGTTTATTCAAACAACACAACCATGTCCTTAACAATTTTGTGGGAAGAAAAAAAAAAATAAAAAGAAAGACAGAAAGCATTGTAATTCTACTATGGATGGAAAGTAAAAAGACGAACATGGAGCTGAAGATGCAGCCAATGTAAATGTCTGTCCTGCAGCGAAGTCTTACATCGCATGTAAAATACTTCTTCAATTATCTTAAAACAAGTTGACTAGTTTATAATGGATCTGTTGACAGCAGCCAGGTGGGAAATCGAACCTGCTCACACTGCAGACGGCCGGCCAACATTTCTGACCTGCCAGAAATCCATCCGATCACCTGAAAGCCAGAATGTTCATCGTTCAGGTGATTAATCAGGCGTTGTGACTCCATCCCTCCTCAGACTGCACGTCAAACGACCACAGATCTGGCAGAAATTCGGCCCGATTCTAAAATTAGTCGGGGTCGACCAGTTCGGGGCTAAAATGTCAAATGTGCATGTTCATGCTTAGCGAGTCGTGCGCCTAGATACTGAACATCAACATACAACAAGACGTAAAACCCATAGAATTATTTTAACAACCGCAGCTCCTCACAGACGTTCCGATTACGAATTAAAGACTCAATAATTAATGACTCAAAATTTGCTTTGATCTATTATTGTGGCCATGTTGTATGTTGTCTACAAATGAGCTTATTTTATTCCGCGCTACACGAGCATCTACACTACATGACGCAGTCTGATGCTGTAGCTGCTGCTGCTGTTTCACACCCAGAGTTTATGAAGCAGCAGAGGGTCGGCGCCCCCGATGCCTCCGGGCAGACCTACGGCAACCTGTCGACAGGAACATGTAGGGAAACCAGAGCTCAGACACATTGCTGCTCAGGTTAACAATGTAGTATCATGTAAAACACACACACACAAGAAGCAGCTGCAACAAAAGCTGACCTGACATGCCTGGAAAAGAAAAAAATAAATAAAAAGGTCAATCAATAGCAACCCAGAGCAGAGCAGCGACAGGGAGGAACCGTGTGGTCTGTTATGGCTGAACAACGAGTGCGGCTCTCTGCCAACAGGAAACAGACAATGAGTTCTGTTCACTGCCGCACGCTGGGACACACTGACCCGTGTGTCTGGACGGGATGTCTGTGTGTCCAGGTTTGCATTTGGAGTGTACGGGATAAGCCTCTGGGGGGGTGTGTGCCCGACCCTTTCCTTGTATTTCAGTCTGCTTTCTTATCTAATGGTGCGGAGGCTTCTGTCGGGCTCTGGATGCACTTGTGCGCTTATCTGGCGACTTCTTCGTGCGTGTCTGTGGGCTGGAGGCTGGGATCTCTGGACACTGAATAAGAGGAATGATGTACTCAAGCTCGGCACGTTCTCAACACTTGCTTCCAGACTGCTTACATTGGGATTGCCGGTGTAGTCTGGACTTCCATCAGACAACCCCCCCCCTTCCCACATTTTAAAACGGTCTGAGTGTTTTGTCTATGTGTTCGCAGGTTGTCAACACAGGGCAAATATCTGTATATACATAGATGGGAGAGTGTCAGTGTTCCAAGATTATAACAACCGTGTTTGTGGGACATTCTGAGTCCTAACGTAAACAAAAAAATATATATATATATAGATAGATAGATGAAAAACATTACCATAATTTGGCGTAAACAAGAAGCATTATGTTGCCATGGTTAGCTGTGGGCTACAACTTAAAATTATGCTATTAGCAGTTGCTGTTTGCAATGTACCCTTGGATGTGCAGACAACCACCACTGGATTACTACGATACCAGAGAAAACCTAAAAACGTGATGATTCCCAGGAGAGGGCTGGCGTTATACGGCGCGTCAAGGACATCTTCATGAAGTGAAAGTCCCACTGAATCTAAATGATGTTTATCATGCCTGTGTGCTCAGATTTGACTGAGTTATGACTCCAACAAGGAGTACAATTTTTATCTCTGGCAAACAAGACAAAAAACATGACCTGGAGACCCGATTTCACCGCATAACGTGACGGATAGCTTGAGACAAGCATTGGTGAGCAGATTTCTCAACATTCCATCTTACATATATCGATTTTGTAGCAGAATTAAACTTTCAAAGTCAGGATCGAATGCAACCAGCTGCTACACGACTTCTCTTTAAAAGTGTCTGACATTTGAGTTTATGGGCGATTATTGCCATCACCAATACTATGTATTTATCTTGGAGCTGTCAGACTATTTCCACAAAGTGACAACAGTGTAATTTTAAATTTATCTGACCCAACGGTTCCCATGTGCTTCAACCTTTACAGCAGAGCGTGTGCTAAAAAGGAAATGGGCCCATTACGACTGAGAGAAGGGTGGCAGATTCTTCCTAATAGCTCTGCTGCTCCTTGTACCGTTTCCAAAACATTACTGGAGCTTCTTGGCCATCATTCAGCCTCACACGTCCTCTGATACGGAGACCCTCAGGCCTTAAAGATCACAACAAACCTAATTTAGTCCTTTCAGAGGTTATTTGGCTTCAGGCTATCTGAGTCATCACCACCTTTCAAGTCATTAACAAAACCCCCCCTGAGTCATGGACGGCTTCTTACCGCCGACTGAGTGTGAGACAACCACAGCACGTGTACCCACAACACATTCTGAAGTAATTATCCAAATGAATAATCCAAGTTGATTGATAGAGATTAATCTATCAACAGGCTTTAGATAATGGATTAATAACTTATGCAATTTATCAAGAAAAAATTCATTTATTCATTCATTCAAACAGTTTGGATTTGCTGGGGTTTTTCCTATTAAAACAAATTAAATAATCAGTAATTGAAGGCCCAGACCTGCCCACTAAGGGACTAATGAAAGGATTATCTTATCTTACTACAAATCATAACAAACATAAGGCAAACACAGGGCCAGTCAGTTGCTGCTTCTTAAATAACTGTGTGACCTGCAAAGCTGAATATGGCAGTCGAGCTTCCTGGAGCGCTAATGTGCTGATCCAGTCTGCCAAACCAGCTGATATGAACATCCTCTACCGGCCAACAGGATTTCAGTTCATCAGACTGCCTGCTGACCCTGCAGCCCCTGACCTGTGATCGCCTGCCAAGACTGTTTCCAGTGAAGCCGGGCCGCGGGTGAGAGACTGGCCAAGCGTGATTTACCCCCTGCACAGTTTTTTATTATTAACCTGATCTTATGACAAAGATACAATGGCGTGCAGAGACACGTGTTCCTTTGTTCTGGGCCATCAAACATCTGCTAATGGGACGCCGTGCACAGAACTAGCCAATAGCAAACGTGGGTGTATCTGTGTACATCAGTAGTAGTTGAGAAGAAGTTTGATAAACTTACAAGCTCACTGTGTGTGTGTGTGTGTGTGCACGCAAGTCTTTTCTACTCTTTCCAATTTTCCGGAAGTCTGCTGGAGCCTCCCACTGCTCTGGGCCACAGCGGATGACTTCTTATTGTGGGTTTGGAGGCCCCAGAGCAATTAGATGAGTTTATGGTAAGCGCTAAGAAGCGGAGAAGCTTGTCATTCTGTCAGAGCCGATTTCCCCCTCGCTCCAAATGCCGACCTCTCTGGGCTGCCAAGGGTGGACATGGGCCACAGCAGTGTCTTTAAAAAATAAAAAAAAACTTTTTTTGAACCCTGCATGGATTCAGTTTTTACTTCCTGTCACTACATTTTGTTGCTAAGCGTCTAGAGCCAAAACATGCTCGCTGTGTTTGATGCCTGGCAACGCAAATCATTTTTCTCCAGTAAAGGGGGGAAGATGGGGACTTGCAGATTTGGGATGCTTTTGGACGAATAGATGGACCCACAGTGGTTTGGTAAAGCATCCAGGGTTCTTCAAGGCACTTCCTCTCTAATCAAACGATTTTTAAGATTTTATTGGATACCGTACAACGCATGCATTTTGAATAGAAATAAAAATCCTCCTGTCATATTCATTGAGCTACAATATCCATCATTATACGATCCAAGTGCTGTGGGAGGTTGTAAGTTATTCACAGGCTGCAGATGGAATCTGTATAAAAACACACAACAGCTTCTAAAAGATACCTAGAAAAGCACTGTAATATTAACATCCTGATGCACGAGTGAAATCCAAAACATTCTTTCCACAAGGAGTATAAAAACACATTATAAACAGTGAAAGCACTAGCATAGCATTCCCTACATGAATGAAAAAGTCTATGTTGCACCTCCCTGTGCAGTCCCAGGAGCGTTTTCCAACACTGTTGATGTCTTTTTTTCCAAGTGCAGTGCCAACAAAATACTTCATCCGCTCCACCTCTGAGGCCTGTGTATCCTCCCGAGTCCTTCTACGAGATTCACCGCTTTACCAAAGTATTTGCTGGAAAACTAAATAAAACACAGTTACACAATGGAAATAGGGATCTGACGTAACCGACACCAGCCATGCCGTGGCCCTGAACCTCGATACCTCCCACCGGGTACATACAGCACACACACACACACACGTAATGTACACACAACATGTAACGTTGCCTTCTCACACCTGCAGCGATTAGAGAAGGAGTCCCCAAAAAACGTATCTGGAGGTGATGACGGTGACACAAAGACGTCACCAACATGCAACATGATCTGTTACTTCAAATTACAAATAAAATGTACATGTGGCTGGAAATTGTTACCGTAACAATATCCGGTAACATTTTACATTGATATCTACGGCCCTCTGCTGAATATGATGCTACTGTATATTGTTATATATATATATATATAGTTATATATGAGCAGGCTTATAAGTCACAGTGGAAGGGCAAACTTGTCTGTATCAAAAATAAACAAATAAAAAATCGATACCTGAGACCAAATTGATACAGATGATACAAGTTTGTTTTCCAGGATTAATTTAACGTAGAAAAATGTTGGTTGAAGAGCGCCACCGGCTGAATTCCTGACTTACAACACATGTTGTCTTGTAAACAACAGCGTCTGCCGCATGACGGGACACAGTTATGCTCGCATGACTAAGCAGTCAATATGTGGCTGACATAAAAAGGTCTGGTCTTATCTGGTATTGGAGTCAGCGGCTACGTAAAGCTCCCAAAAATCTGATACAAATGTTGCCTCTAAGGGAAAGTAACGGTTTAAATAGTGTAAATTTAAAATAAATGTCATAAATGTTTAGTCCTTCAGCTGCTGGCAATAAAAATAATAATAATCATCCCTTCACTCTACAGTGTCGTACAAGCGGCAGCATGTGAGCCGGTGGAGGCGCGTTAATATGTGCCAGAGCTGTTCAGGTGTTTCTGCTCTGAGACAGCGTCAAAGGAGACGCCAGCTTACACAAGTGTGTGTGTGTGTGTGTTTTGTATCACGTATATTTATGCTCAACACCTTTTAAACGTGTGCTTCGACTGTATGCTTCGTACACCTTTACAGCGGAGGATCTGGAACCGGCAAATGTTCCCTGCTTAAGTCATTTATGCCCATTTCTTTTCGACACCTGGATTAATCACCGCGGGCGTTTTAGCACCGACACACTCGTGCTGGCACCGCGTGCGCTCTGTGCGTGACTGGGGAGGTTGGCTGGCGGAGGAGGAGCGTGTGTTTTCGGTGTGATCCTTGGCGTGAGAACAGACCGAGAGCGGACATCACACCACGCTGCAACAGCTGAGGGCAGACGGGAGAGGCAGCACACGCCTCTCCGCCCAGGACCGATACCTGCCCTGCCCCCGCCGACCTCTCTCACACATCCACGCACTCTTACTCAGCGTGCACGTGTGGACGCGCACACGCACACGCATACAGTACTCTTTTGAACAATTTACACAAGATGCAGATTATTAGAGGTTTTACGGTGGTTTAATAACTTGGCCCGTGAAGGATAAAAGACCACAAAACGTCTGCGGTCAGCTACAAAACGTAGGGACTAGCAAGTTTCCTTCTAGTTCTTTAACCTTTTGCACAATAAGCCAAGCATGTGAATGTCAAATAGCTCGTTTGTGAACGTGTCCAAAGTTACCAAATGCACAGATCATCAAACTCCAATCAGACGTATCAGAGATCAATTCCTCCTCAAGTCTGGGCGTCTTCCCTCTGCTTGTCAATTACACAAATACAGTACGGCACCAGAGGCATTGACACTTTAGACAGACGCATCTCAGATCACTCCAGTTCTGGTGAAGGTCAATGCCGACGTGCACATAAATGTGCACAAATCACGGCCGCTGCCAAATGTAGCCCCGAGCTACAGGCTACTGCTGTAGGCTACATGTGTGAAAGGGAGTAAAATACTACTTTACATGCTGGCAGTGAATTAAAAGTATGACCATAACTATCCCCATGCCTACAGGTAAATGGCTAAAAGAATAAAGGCGTTTCTTGCGATTTGTGCAAAATTACCCTTTAAAAAAGACTGTTTGACGTCAGCAGCTCGGAGCAGATGTAACCGAGACACGCTACTGTACACATGCACAGATTACATGTAGGTGCAAGAGATGCAACAGACTCCAGCTTCACCTGACGCTCCGAGAACATTGTGGCACCCGGTCGACACATACTGTCTCCTGACTCACCATCATGTGGAAACTGGACGCCCGAGTCAGAGAACGAATGGACTCGCATGCTCACGCAGCCAGCGTGTTTGTGTGAATGAACACACGCCTAATTGATAATACGCACGCGCAAATAGCCAGATTCTGCAGATGAATTCATGCAGGCCAACAAGCGATAGACAGTACAAGTATCTACACTCTGGAAATGTCTGCTTCAGCATTGGAGGTTTTACACGTCACAGTCAGGCCTTGGGGAGTAGCACTGCATGTGAAGATGTATTTGTTGTTTCTAGAGAAGGATCTGATCAACTAAAATCTAAATAGTTTTAAAATGAAGAGTAGTGAGTGTACCAGACCTCTAGTCTGCTACTCGTCTCTGCTTGAGGCTAATATTAAAAAACGGCCAGTAGTACATCATCCCGAAGTCGCAAACTGATTGGCAGCAGAGTTGCACTATGGGTAATGTAGTTGACAGGTTTGTTTGGAGTGAAAAAGACGATATTTCTGGTTCGGCTATTTAGTATTTTTAAACTGTCCATCTCGAGTCAGGCAATGTTATAGAAGTGCAACACCGCACTGGTGGAGAACTACTGGTAGTTTTTTCCTTTTCGTTCCTGACTTCTTGGAGGCGGCGGACAAAACTGTTAACTGTTCCAGAGTGTTAACAAACTGTTGCTTATGCACACATCCAGCAGACGCGGAGTGGCATTAGCAACATTGGAGTCGTGGTCACCCCACGAACATTAGGTACCACATTCACTCTCCTTTAAACTCTGTTTTGGTCTCCACCTACTCTTTAGATGGTAAATGATCCACTAGGTTTGGTCTGCGTGCTGTTTGGGCTGCGCAGCAAGAGGCCAACAGTGTTTTCAGAGCTGTTTCACTGAAAACATCCACCTGCTGGGACTGGAAACTGGCTAATGAGAGCGAAGAGACTGAACCAGAAAACACTTTAGTTTCAGGCTTTGAAACCAAAACAATGATCTGAAAGAAGCTACAACGCTTCGTAGAGTTGCAGGGAGTTGGTGAAAATCCTCTGCCGATTCATCACGAGCGACCCCTTTCACAGAACACATCGTTGTTAATATACAAATAATGAACGCAGCTTTAACTAAATGCTTCAGTTCAGATCTTTTAAATTGAACTAATTGCCCAGAGTGGGATTTGATATCTATACACATTCTCAAATACATTCTAATACCCAAGTAATCCAGAGAAAGTTAGAGGGGGAAGCCTCAGAACACTTATGCCGTTTATAATTCAAATAGCTTCAGTATCAGAATATTGATATCAGCTTGTGTCTTATTCCTTCCAAGGACTCATGAAAAGAATTATACTCCTCACTCCAGCTACGAGCACATCTGCACAGAGAATATTCAGCGCATAATGAAAGCCATCTTCCTGAATCCTCTAAATCACTGGGTCATTAGCATGGCCGCTGTTAATCCCACTTACTTCAAATTGCTCACTCGTTCAGGAGTCTGAGTGTAACTTGCCCTAAGGGAATGAACGAGGACCACAGTGGCACACAGCAGAAATGGCACGTCATCCCCATCAGAAACATGAAAATAAAAAACACACGAGTAAAACAGGACCACATATTGTTCAGCAGATGCGAACCTCCCATTTGCTCTGGCCAAGATTCGCTCACTGTTAAATTCAATTTGAGACCGCCCCGTACTTTGGCGTAATTAAAAACTACTCCGCAAACGGAATTAGTCAGACTGAATGATGGAGCAGAGAAAAATGCGAGCCCACAGAGGGCGGCTCTGGAGCGAAGTTCGCATCTGAGATATATCACGTTCATCAAAGAGCGATGAGTAGGCCTTTCCAACGAGGGAGAGTGCAAAAGAAGTTCATACAGCGACAGGAATATTTGCTCCACGCTGTGACGGATGGGCCAAACATTAAGAGGAGACAGGTGAAGCACGCATCAAAGACAAAGCATCCACATTGATGCTGAATTATCATCAGTTTGTGATTAGTGGATGTCAACAAAAACAGACACATGCATTCCTGGTCATGTTTCAGGTTAAACCCCTATAAATCTGTAGCACTACAACAGGTTTGTTGGGGAAAGAGAGAGAGAGAGAGAAAAAAGCACATTTGCAGGCAAGAAAAAGAAAACAACAAGAGCGATGTGATCACAGGAATAAATAGTGTACACTGAAGCGTGCGAATCACTTCATGTTCCCGTCAGAGAGATAACTCTGAAACAATATTGGCCGTGTGTTCGGAGAGTTGAGCAGATGTGAAAACAGTGCTTTTGCCTGGGCAGCGTTCTGGAGGCTTCGCATTTCCATCAGACACCCCGCTACATGTGACTGAGCCTTGCTTTAGCTTGTCCTCCCAGGACGCCATCCAACAATGAGACGAGGAGCCGACATGATTGGGTGCGTGCCTGCTGTCTATATCAGTGGGGGGGGGGGGGGGGGGGAATCCAGGTTAAAAAAACGCAGGTGTCAGGTTTTATATTTGTGGAATTTATTCCAAATAAAAATCAAAACCCCAATTTTGGCTTTTTTA
>JAVQJF010023351.1:0-65111 GCA_036023855.1 Gadopsis marmoratus | reverse complement strand
CCCCCCCGCCCCCCCCCCCCCCCCCCCCCCCCCCCCCCCCCCCCCCCCCCCCCCCCCCCCCCCCCCCCCCCCCGCGGGGGAGCCGAAGGCGGCAAAGGTCAGGGCTGACTCTGCGATGTGAGGCGATAACAGTACAGTCTCAGGTCGTGAGGAAGGTGGCAGCGCAAAGGAGGAGGAAGAGGAGGAGGGATGAGCTCAGAAAGGCTGGTTCTCCTGAGTGGGGGTGGCGTCAGTGGGGGAGCCGACGGTGTCCCCGTTCCCTCTGGGGCCGACAACCTTATACTGGGGGGGGGGGGGACAAACAGAGTGTTATTGATCGTCAGCACTAATATACCGACTCACAGCTTGTTTCCTGCAGATGTTTACAGTCAGGAACGACATATATTTTAAGGAGGTAAGGTGCAGCTAGGGGTCTGCTGTGGCGCCCCAATCTGCGTCAGCATCCTGCCGTGATGGTGGAAACACTGATTCTTGCGAAGACAGACAGTATTTAACGTGGACCAGGCACGTCATGGCCTCGGGGTGCGTCCCCTACTGTCTACTCACCTTCAGGTTCCCCATTTTATCCTCAAACGACTTGAAGGTCGCAGAGTTCCTGCAGAACAGAGACACGATGTTACACTCACAGAAACACACATGTAGTGTTAGATGCAAAAACACTTATTTAAAAACGGCAGGTTAGATGTCGACTGAATTAAACCATAAATGTAATCAAAACAACGAAAGAAAAAAACAAACCAATTCAGAATGATTTGTGTGTTGTAACGTTGTCTCAGGCCATATTTACTAAAACGTCCACTGCAGCGACACGAATACTGTCCTAGACATGTTCTCTGTCCAATACTGACACGACATGTTGCTCAGAGTGTGCAATATGACTTCAGTTCATTATAAAATTCATGTCACGCCAACTGAAGAGCACACAGGGTCTCTGAACCAGACCTTTAAATGATAAAGTAAATTCAGTATTTCAAAGCAGCCAAGCAAATAACGAATCATATAAAGAAAACACATTTTCATGCCGTCACACACGGGACAATATCGACTCAGTTTGGGGTTTTCAAAGCTGCACATCAAGTGGTAACTTGATCAACCAGCCGTCCGTTCTGCATTCAAGTCGACGTTACATGACGACCTGCCAACTGTAAAGGTCTCCCATTCAAGCTTTCATTTTATGAAAAGTCAAATTTTCCACACAGTGCGCGGACGATGCACCAAATATCGCGTCCACTCAGTATTTCATTTAACTTTGACTCAACTTAAGAGATTAGAAGACAACTAGCCAAGAAAAACAGACTTCAACAGATCAACAACATACAGAGTAATGCAGGTAAAGGTTAGCGTGTGTGACACAGTTAAACTGAAGGTTCGTGTGTTACTTTACCTCATGGCGGGCATACTTATCGAGTGGCGAATGGAATAGTTGCTACTTTGTAAGCGTTAAGAGAGGAGACAGAAGTGCAAGTGTTAAAGCAAGCAAGCAGTGACACACTCTCACGCACATATAATACACTGTATGTTAAAGGTGCTGTAGTTTTTAACTTAGCCCATGACACTGTAGCTTCAGTTCTCATTCACATCTTGTACTTTACACAGTGAAACACTATCAAATGAAAATACTGGCTTTGTGTAGCTACTGCAAACAAAAGTCTCTAAAAGTTAATGGCAGTTATTAAAAAAAAATAAAAAATAAAGAAGCAAAAGTCAAACTATTAATAGCAAAAAATAATTAAATAAATAAAAAGTCAGAGCTTAGCCTCCGTGATGAGTTCAATGTTTCTTGTGCGATTGAACTCCGTTAGTTCTAAAAGCATGTGTCCGTCTTACCTAAAGGAATTAGAGAAAGGCAGAGCTCTGCAGGTCAAGGCAGCAATTAAAAACAAGGAGAGAGAGAGAGCGTGAGCCAAACGCAGCAAACACAAACCAGAAGAGTCGACAGGGACGAAAACATGACAACGTTATCAGCAGGGGAACCAGGGAGAGCAGGGACGTGTTGCTGTGTAACTAAGGACACCAGCGCAACGGGTGAAAGGTTAAAGAGACTGTTTCTTTAGCTTCATACCAATGTGACTGTTTCAATGCTGGAATGTCATTTGTCATCATGCAGCTGTGAACTATAGTCAAATGAAGTGCATTTAAATTAAAAGACCCTAAATGTTCATATAAAAAGCTGGTATTCAAATAATCGCCGGGGGACAGATAATTACTTATTACCTGAAGCCAAAAGCAGCAGCTAAATTTCCATAACAGTCATGTTATCCTGACCACTCTTGCTGCTGTTTCTCAACAGAAATGGTTTCTTTTTTTAACTCCAACACCAGTTGTCTCATCTTTGCCGCACACCTGATCCATGTCAAGCTACCGTTTACAAAACCCACCACTTCCTGATGTGTTTTCACATTAAAAGCCTACCTATAAGAAGCTTTTCATGTGAAAACCCTGCAGGAAGATTTGAGTTTCATTCACGGTAGCTTCACACCGGAAAAAGGGTGTGACCTGCTGGAATCGGTGAAGTGGAAATGGAAATAATTCTGACTTTATCAAGACAACAGATAAATAAGGAGGACGTTTAACAGGGGGAATTAGGACTAAAGATCAAGGTTCTAATTTAGGCCAGTCGCAAATGAAAAGACCTGGTTCCCTGCCACTCAGGTAATATTTGAGAATTCATGGTCACTCGAAACACAACCCTCTTATCTTTAATATTTTGGTTGTGTTGGAGCTGCAGTTCCAGTAAAACTGTGTTTGCTCCTCGTCACCCCCACAACAATTATGTGTACGAAGTGATTAATCAAATTAATTTAACACTGAAAACCATATCCAGGAGTATTTAGAACAAATAAATTAACTCATGAACAAACGAAAGCAGGCAACATGCGCAGACACGTAAAGAGTAAACCAAGTCAAAACTGCTGAAATATGATTTTAGTGGTACACACACACACGGCCATGAATCACTTCCTCTCACACACACGATGCAGATTATCGACAGGTTTAGTTAAGAGAAGAAGGCAAATACAGTGCTACAAGAAAACAAAGGAGCAGTGGACAGTGTCACAGTAACCAAAACTCATCATTAGTGCATTTACGATTACTAGTACCCTGGTTATGAGCCTTCTTCCAGGTTTTACTCATATTTGGGATGTCAGGATCACGTGGAAGACCGACTAACCTGGTTATTTAGCTCCTGATAGACATGACTGACATTATCCAGGTTTCCGTCTTTAGCCCTATTCACACAGGACTAGGTCTACCTGGGGACCTGATTACAGAGGTCGCACGTGATCTTAATCCCGTGCGAATCTGCTATGTCCGTAATTTTTACAAAAAAAAAAAAACCCCACCGCAAATTATCCACCATGTTTCGTCTTTGTGTTTCGTCACCGTGTCTTTGTGAAGGTTTCCCCCAAACAGCGTGGTTGTGCACCATTTGATTAACAGATGTAAACTAGCAGTTACCGACTAACTGCTAGTTAAGGATGCATCTGTGCTAGTGGCAGACAGTGATCAGAAATCTGGATAAATGGTTTACACGCCTCGGTAATATTTCTATTGGAAGTAACCCAGCTAGCATGTTAAGAGTTTCCAGGTATAATCCAGGTTTCTGAAGCGATACAAAAGTTTACATGCATAAGCGCTAAAATCCCAAACATACTAGCTCAGATTTAGTTAGCTGTTCAAAGGACTGTATGTCCCAGAATAAATATGGATGTGTTGTATGACATCCTGGGTTTGGGATCTTTCTGTTTCAACAACTGTCCATTCTGCTCGTTTGTTCTCGTAGCCAGCCCGGAGCGTCAGCCATTTTGGCTCTGCTGCGTTATACCTCATGTCGCCCAGCCTCTTGCTGATGACCGTGCCCACTGTGGTGAGAGCTGCACTGGTCTTCTGTCCCGCCTGGGAAAGAGTCTCCTGAGTCTTCTTGTATCTGCAGAGAGGAGAGAGAAAGGGCAAGGAGGAGGAATGGGGAAGCGAGAGATGGTGGTGGTGGTGGTGGTGGGGGAGAGAGAACAATGGAGGAAAGAAAAAGGAGGACAGATGGTTTGAGTGGAGTGAAAAAAAGAGGTGGGATGGCAAAGAAAGTGGGAAAAGAGAATAAAGAAACAAAATGGATGGAGCGACAGAATGAAGAAAAAAGGCAGAAGGATGGGAGAGGGAAGAGTGTTAAAAAAAAACAAAAGTAAATCAGACCAAAACGTTTGACCACAACAAACACCAACAGTGATTTGAGTTACTGCTCAGTATTCACCAGCCCAGCGGTTAGTATTCACAGGAATTTAGGCCACAGCAACCAGATACCAAGAGGCTCCTGTTCACCTGTTCCGTTTGCTTTTTAAAAAGGCTTGTTTTTTTTGTATCCGATAGCCATTCTGGATTTGACAGCTAATGATAATTTACAAAAATCACACAGAAGAGAGATTCAGCAGCTACTGTAGAGAAGAGTTAGTCGAGTTAGTCGATACCAGCACAGAGTCAGAGTGAATCATAGAAACCCATCAGTATTTAAAAAGGCAGGTATGATTCAGCGTGTCCCTCTGCAGCCAGGAGATGCACGTTATGACAATGCCGCGATAAACGTCGTACGTGCTAAACAATGTAAGTTAAGTGAAATCCTCCGATCACCGTTTTTCTGAAACCTCCCTTAGACTGTGGTTCCCCATGAAAGGTACCATTAAGGGTTCAGTGTGCCTCCGTCAAAAGGTGGGGTCTGCCATCACAGAGAGGGGCGAGCTGCAGATAACGGCCCACGCTTTCAGACACCCTCCTCAAAAAGCTTTCAGGGTGATGGGAGTCGTCACGTGAAGAATGAATAAAAGAAGCCGAGAGACAAGGTCAAACTGCCGGCTCCTGCCTCACCGACACACAGCGGGCCAATCATGGCATCAAGCGGGCGTAAATGTCCAATCTCTGGTTGCAAAAACTGAACAAATTTCAAGCATACAGACGCTTTTAATTGGCCTCATTTACGTCCTACACCTTAAAGGCGGGTGTTCGCTCAAAACCGATTCTGAATAGAAGCACTCAGAGGGACGGGCAGCAGGAATTGATCAAATGGGGATAATGGCGCCACACTTTTGAACAGTCTCTCCTAAAAGACATTCACAGCGTTGCCCTCTGTTCATACGAAAACGGACAAAAGTTCAAATCCTGTATACTTTCACACCTCCACACACACACACCTGGGCAATCTCTGCATAAAGTGGGCGGGATTGTCGCGTTGTAGGCTTTCGGAAAGTTAATAAACTTGTCGGACGCAGCCCCCAAATCTCATGTGGGAAAGGTTTAACATGATCCTCCTTCAAGTAAAACATCTTACAGTTCGTCACACTCGAGCCATTTACTGTACACGAGCTCAGCAACTAAAATGGAAGACAGAGTTGCACAACAGTGGCCTGACTAATGCAGTAGCTGCTTGGGGGGCCAGGCTGGGCGTGGTGGGACGTAGCTCGGATCATAAACCTTGGTGGGCTAATGCCAAATACTTCCCAACATAAAAACCCAGGTAACTCAGCATGCAGGTATTCATATCTGTAATTTAGATTGTTAGGTTACAATCAACACGTGGGCTGCAGTCAAACATTTTAACGTAACTGTTCTATGGAAGAGTGATATTTGTCTTCCATTGTTTGAGCTCTGGTTTAAGATGCTATGAATAAGAGCAAACAAAATAAAATATGTATTCATCCGAGGCATCGTTTAGCAGAGAATCTTATTTTTCCAACCACCAGTCTACATTTAAAAGTGACTGGTGCGTTTCACCCGAGGCAGACTTTCCTCAGGTTATGACCAAGACATGGAAATGTTTTATATGCAGTGTTTCATTCATTAACTAATGTATGGCGGCCCATCATAGATTCATTTCTTCTGCCATAGTCTCATAATGAACCGAATTCCCCCAATCATCTCTCACTCTGTGTGAACCCTCTGAGACCAACTGGATTGGATACAATCCCAAAAAAATAAATTTTAAAAAAAAATCACGTCGTCTTTAACTCATCATATCTGCACAACGGTTAGAGCTACAGACACACTGTTTGTTCCTCTTAAACGAGAGAAACAGCGCTAACCGCTGAGCGCTTGTTTGTCTGTAAAGCTAATACGTAAAGATGTGGATGTCTCCTGTTTTGCACGGCACAGTCCTTGTTGTACTTGTATGTATAATCGATGGGTTCTCACCCACCATCTTTGTTGGTGACAAACTAGAGCGTAAAAGGTCACATTTCTATATCGGACGCTGCTATTGGTTACAGCCAATCGGAGTGTCTCGATTCATTTATAGGTTCCTTGCTAGTAGTCCGCGCATATTTACACACAAATACGTGCCGGAACCAAGCATTTCTGGCAGCATTTTGAGGACACGACATGGTTTGAGCTAAGTGGTTAACCAGCTAGCCTAGATAAGAAAACAGATGCAGAGATATGTGCCAAATATTTAACTCATTGCACACACATGAAACTGTAGAATCTTTGTTTGGCTAGTTGTAGTTCTGTTCATTTTCAGGTAAAATCAGACCTTCAACAGCCCACCCCCAGAGGATCTCATGAAATCTTGTGGGAAACACTATGTGTGGTTGTTTTTTATTAAAGCTGAACTACAGTATGTCATCTGTGATAAAGAGTTGCCATGGGCCCTTTTTGGTTTCAGCACATTCCTGTTGTCTGCAGTCTGCCAGAGCTCATGTTTCCTCTTGTCTGACATGCATATTTTTGATTCCAAGCAGTGCTCCTTAATACTTCATACTAAAAAAACTAAGCTTTAAGATTTTAAGGCCTAGGGGTCTGCACTTATGTGCTGGTAGCAAACGCTTGCTAGCAGCTGCTGTCTGCCATTATCAGACTGTAGTGTTTGGTTATTTTTGGTTTCAGCAGAGAGAACAGAAAGGCCTGCACACAGATTCATCTCCTGCTGGCTGTGTTTCCTGACAAAACAACCTAAAAACAGCCCTGCATGTGGTTCAGGTCTCTTATAATTAATGCACAACTATCTTGCACACGAAGTCCTAAAAGGAATGCGTTATGTTTTAATCTTGTTGCATGGGGAAACTGCTAGCCTGGCCCTCTCCCGTCCTTGTGTTAAGCTAAGCTAACGTAGACTAACTGCCTCCCAGCACCACCTGCATACGTAATGCACAGACAGGTATCCACCTTCTCATCCCATGTGCAGAACGAAAGCCAGTATTAAGTCTTTCCCAAATGTTGAACTATTCCTTTAGGAGCACGGATAGCTGGGAAACCACCAGGGTGAACGTTGGCATGTGTGGTCAAACTGCACCTGCTACTATGTGTGCACACGCCCACAACACCCCCATACAGACACACACAGAAATATGCACATCAGCACCCACTCAAATGCATCCACACAGACTGAGATACACACTCCCTCACTGGTTGT
This sequence comes from Gadopsis marmoratus, assembly GCA_036023855.1. Taxonomy (NCBI): domain Eukaryota; kingdom Metazoa; phylum Chordata; class Actinopteri; order Centrarchiformes; family Percichthyidae; genus Gadopsis; species Gadopsis marmoratus. The sequence continues at coordinate 57,718 of JAVQJF010023351.1, read as the reverse complement.
TTGAATGCAACAGAGCCACTCAAACACACACCAAGTCCCAGTGATAGATGGTTCACACAGGTAGAGCAAATACAATTTTGGAGATAAGCCGGCGTGGCGGAGTACACAGCTGCGTCCACAAACATGGCTGACCTTCCACACTAAAGGGAACACTCGCTTAAGTATAAAAATAGTTCATCATTTTAGCTGGAGGATGCACTCAGTACTTGTAACAACTAATAAAGTACAAAATGTATAACTTGCCTTTAAAAGCATGTTTGGGTGTCTTCAGACATAAAGCAGAGAAACATTCCTAAACTCAATAGCCACCAACAAAAAAGGATAGAAATATACTGCCACAACCTCACCACCACAATCAAAAAGAGGAAGAACAGGAAGAACAGGAACCCCCCCCCCCAAATAAACCCCAAACTTAAAGAAACCTTATCTACAAAAACAAAACAAGAACACAAAAAGAGAAAAGGGGTCAACTCACGCTTCAGACTGGGCAATGTCATCCAAAGTGGCTGAGGCAGACAGATATCTGAAGACACAACGGCAGGATAGTGACACAGGGGAAGATACACACACTCACAATACAGTAGAGTTACAGTAGAGTTACAGTTCCTGCTGAGGTGTCATGTCCAGCCTCAACACACGACTCCAAACCTTTGTTTTACTGGCTGCATGTGAAGGTTTTGGCGGATGTCAAGCCGGATTTTAACATTTAAGAATTACACGTAGCTGGTGAAGGTTCAACTCCACAAGGGGTGCACGGGACAAATTAACACAACGTGAAATCATAGGATTGATGGCAACAAACAATATATTTAATGATGAAACAAGACTAGAAGATTTCCATTTAACATCAGTTCCCCCGCCTTCAACAGAGAATCAGATTATTTCAAAAATGGAAAAACAAGATTAACGTATACTTTATGAGGACAGACAGAAAATGAACATGAAATTTGACTTTGTACTGCAGAATACTGAATATGGAACAAACAAAATTAAGTCAGTGGTTTACACACCACCAGAACAAAAGGGCATTAGTTTATCTAAATCACTTGTTGGACTGATCACATACAACTGATGAAAAGGGGTCACATGTAAAAGGGATCGATTTAAAAGAAGAAGAAAAAAGGTTGGGTACCACCTGTGACAGGGTAACGTGTTACTGTAATCACATTACTTTTCAGTTAATTAGGTGTTCTGACTGACCCGATTTTAGCAGAATTATTCGATAATGTTACAGGCTGAAATGGTTGCATTTACAGTAGGGCCGAATGACATGCAAAAAAAAGAAAAAAGAAAAAAACAACTTCAAAAATGTTTCGATTAATTGTTCAGCCCTAGTTTACAGCATCAAACAGTCAACGCAGCCGAAACGAAAACACTCCCAGATCAAACTGATTACATATAATGTGATAAAGAAAAGGCCTCAGAATTTTTAAAGATAGACGTAGGGAGGACCAATACAACTAAATCTGCATTTATAGGATATATATCAAGATACCAATGGCAAGTAAAGATTGGTACATCCTTACTATATCCTTACTTATAGATAAATAAGTATCAAGTAATGAATTATATTTTCTGACTAACATTTAGACAAAAACTGGCTATCGCAAGCTAAACACCAGTGTTTGCTGATAGCAGGAACTGTGCTCTTTTATCACAGTGACACACAATTATCTGAACAGTCGGCCAATCCAGGTCAACTCTACAGGAAGCTGTGAGGGCCAAAACCAAAAAAAAGTAACTCTCAAACACCAAATAGGTTAACAGATCAAACACCACATTGCACCGCCTATTGATGACTGGACACAAAGCAAGCGTAGTGCTGCCTGTACTGTACGTGGAAAAGGGGAGGAAGCGCGTTTGTGCTGGCTGCTCTGTAAAACAATAGCAGAGCAGATCAGGAAGCACAGCCAACACAAGAACGGCGTCCTGACTTTGATGCCTGAATGTTTGAACACTATTAAAGATCCACAGACTGGGTGTCTCACGCCACACAGCACGCCAACAGCTTAAAGATGATCCGTATATTGAAGTGACTGATGCCACATGGCAGCTTTATACAAAACATACTGAAGGATAGTGGTTCGGCCACATTCCACAGATGTTAAACAGAATATAAAGTTGTGACCGATAGTGTAAAAAGCAGAGGGTTTCTAAAAGCTCTGATAAACAGTCATATGGCAGTATCAAAATTCCTCTTTGACTCAAAGTAAAAATGTTGAAATGTTCAATGTAAAGGTTTTGTTACGCTTGTTGTTTCGGTAAACATCCAATGTCAAGTCCACAGATACAGTCTGACTACTGAAAAGTGATGCGATATCTAGATCGAGATGACAGATATTCAGCAGAGCGATTACAGCGGTGCAACGGATCACAAAATTTGCGGTTCGGATCGGATAACGGATAATTTATTCAGATTAAAAAAAAATAAGGTAGTGAAACAAATGGCTCCTCCTCTCCATGACTGTCTCTCGCTGCACTTCTTTCCCTCTTGTAACGCACATGCCCGATTGGTTGGGATTCAACACGCCCCACTCAAGTGAACACTAAACAGTTTTAACTGATCAAATCAACCGTCAGCGTTTCAGAATAACACGCAGCAGCACGCGTCCGTCTTGCATCTTGTCACTCCAACTCTGCATCCAGATTTAGGGAACCGTTATTTAAAAAGTAGGTGACAGCAGTACAACTGTATGTCATACTATACACACCAAACGCAGTGTATGAAAGCGATTTGTAGTTTTACACCAATGACGGTGGTGGCACACACTTAAAACACTTCCATACACAGTGCATCAGTGTTTCTATTGGCCGACGGCACCTTAAGTCAAACTAAAGGTGAACTCCGACCTGCTGGAGATCGCACCCAAACAGGAAATGCATGTTTGAATTGGCTTCAATAGAGGTGAACAGGAGATGGCGCCAATATATTCCCAGGTTAAAAACGTAGCACGCGACTGCACATTACCACTCCGATGATCCGCTCGTTATCCAGAATCCAACACTTTTACAGTAACAGGAGACGGCTCTGCCCCACACGAGGCCACATCAGCACAATGCTGCTCACAGTACAGCACAGTGACTTCATCAGCGCCAGCCTCGTCTGTCCAAACACCACGTCACTGTTTAACTGCAATCATCTGAATAGAAACGGGGTTTATTTTGTATCAACATCTGGATGTTTGTGTGCCGAAGTTTCTATTTGTCTTGGAGTAATTTGGAGAAAGAACCACAGTTCAACCAGCTGATCCAGTCAAATTTGCCTAACAATGCAGAAAGTAGAAGAATGTCGACGTCAGAGCGCGGAGATTAGTTGAAAATATTTGTCGTGACATAATGAGGGAACTCCACTGTTAGGTGAAATGGCTTTAGGGAAGGTGACGAGAACTACAATGTGAACTTCTTGTTATTTACCCTTACCTGCTCTTTGATTTTCACTGTTAAGTTAATAAAGCACATTTAACGCAGCTGAAAACTGAGCACAACAGCTGATTGACTCTCTCCACCCACTCCAGTTTTCATGGCAACCCACTCCGAGTCTTTGTGCCTCTCACGTACTCATAACTCATAACCCATTTAATTCTTTGTTTAGCTCTCCCTCTCGCTCGTCACGTGACGAAGCAAAGCACCGTCTCTTTCTCTTCCTCCCTCTCTCTCTCCATCTAGCTCATTCCTTTCCTCTCCTCCCACTGGTTCCTGCAGCAGCAAGTCTGAGCAGCCCGCCCGGTCGCCAGGCACGACCAGGGTGCAAGCATGTGTGGGTGAGGGATACAAACACACACTTTTCCTGTAGCGTCCTTGGCATTGTGCGTGTAGGCCTAGACAAAGAATAATGCGCCTGCTCCCGTGCTTATGTTACTGCCATTTCTAGGCAAATCTGAGTAATACTCCACTTTTATTCTCGCTGACTGGGTGAACACGTAACTGAAAAATATGAGAGTGCGAGATAAACGTGAGAGCAGACGTGCAGGTCCATTTCTGCGCACGAAAGCAGAACAAAACGCTACAAACCAACACCTGCCGCCGCTTGTGAACGTGTGCGTAAAAGGTCAACAGCGGCGTCACCGTGTCAGGTTAGGCTTGCCAATCCAGTTCATTTCAGAAGCAGCCACATGGAAAATTCCATTAGCTTCAGACCTCACAAAATCAACAGCTTCACAGAAATGGGCAGAAAACTCACTGACTGAATGATTTTCTTGTCGACTACACTCCTGGATTCTTGCGGCAGAAGCAGCACAGAAACATCTAAAAAATCTTTACCAACTCAGAATGTTTACTAAGAAAGGCCAGACGCGGATGGCAAAAATTAGTTCCCCTTCTCTCAATGCCAGTCAGGAGTCCGTCTCTAATATATGAAGCACATTTTTTGTTTGCTGCTTGTTTACAAGAGCGTCGGTTTTCTGCATTGCGGCCGCAGATAATAGCAGCGGAGAGGAAGCGTTCGAGAAAGATTAAAATATGGAAGAATGTTGATTCGGAGAGGAAGCAGAGAGGACGTGTGTCGTTACTTCTGGACGGAGGACCTGACCTCTCGGAGAGGAAGTAAAACACAACAGACGGATGATGCCGATAAGACAGAGGTAGAGACAGAAAACACCTTAAAAATCATCCGATTATCAAACTATAAAAAGATGAATCAGAGGCCACGCTGACAAATAGACTCGGGTGAATGAGTTCTGCAAGTCCTGCTGCAGTCGTTGGAACCGAGACACACAGCAAATCCCACTTCAGTGCTACACGTCTAGCCACATATGCAAAAAAGGCTCCTGACAGCAGCAGGACTACTGATCCCAAATCCATCAAAGTAGGTTCCTCAGACCCAGAAAAGCCCCTAAACAAGGTGAAAGACGCTCGCGAACATCATTACAGTTACAGGAAACACTGCAAAACTGAGCTAATGTTGGACTCACTCCAGGTGAACTTTAAACTCAATCACAGCTGATATAGAAAACGATTAACTTTTCGCCCCCAAATACAGAAAATATAAACAGACTGCAGATGAAGCGTTTGTCCTACCAACAGACACGACGTTCACAAACCCAACTGTTGAAATGGAAGCGTTAGCAAACATGGTTAGGAGGTGAGAACGGAGACGGATCCAGAGTGTTTGAGGGAGTCAAAGTCAGAGCGTGAGAGAGAGCAAACAGGACGAGCCGAGCAGCAAACGAGTGCATGGACTCACAGCTGGTAACTCGCTCATTCCACTCGCCCAGTTTCTCAGTGGTTCCCACATAGCTAGTAACAGAGATGAATCTTGGCACTGTGGTTCAAATTAAGTTGCATGGTCTCACTCAATGAAAATGATTATGTTATTGCCTTTTTAAACACTTTTCTCTCGCCGTCATTGGTGAAGGTGAAAATACAGGCTTCACGCACACTTTCAAAGTCACGCAGTGGAAGAAATCTGGCTGGTTTTTTTAAAAGGGTAATTCCAGTATTTTTAAACCTGGGGTCATGTCATTACAAGTGTTGCGGTCTAAATGACATGTACAAAACGTTTTGGAATTGCTGCAGTAGATCGCCTCTGCAAAATAGGCTGCAATGTCATCCTCGTGGGCAATTCTGCACAAGAAAGAAAGATCAAGATCCTTTTGAGTCAGAAGCTGAAATGTCACTCTGAAATCTTGCTAAGAGGTTCAGTTGTTGCCAAAAAATAAATAAATAAAATTTAAAAAAAAAAAATTCTCTGATTCTCTGTAGGAATCCTTTCTATAAAGTTGTCAGAAATACTGGAAGTTCCCTGAGCGAAGAGCTAGCATCGTTACTCACCAAAAAATTAACACGAATCAAGTTCATGTTGTGAGCAGCCATGTTCTCAGTGCTTCACCTTTAAGGGTGCTTCACCGAGGGCGGCAGCCTGAAGCCTTAAACGGAACAATCTGGGATCTGATCCGACACTCGAGGATTAAAATTCTCTCCCTTGCTCATCTGACCTCAGGAGCCTTTACATGCCAACTATTGTTCTAGTAGTATTTAAGATACCGGAGAGTTCTGTTTTTAGCTGGGTCAAGTGTTCACAGCGTGAACTGTGAAGCTGAATTGTTTCCTAAATGGAGGCAACTGGAAATGAAAAGATGGCTCAAATAAAAAGGGTAAAGAGACGGATGCATGGTTTAAGATGGAGCGCAGCAACGATGCCTTTGTCCCGGAAAAACTCAGTGAGTTTCCGCGTCATTTCACAGCGGAGTTTGCTCATTACGACGCTTGAAACCATGTTTTCCCTGCGTGAACACCTCCTGTTGAGGGGTAACAACTACGTCTGCTCAATTAATCCTGTGTAATCATATCTCACTATTTAAGTGATGAAAATTATCTGGCAAAATCTGACGATGTGAAAGCATTATATTTAGTTTCAAAGAGTGTTACTATAACAGGGAAAACTGCAGAAAACACTTGTATCCCCCAACTGTGACTACGTTTGATGAACAATCACAATCTCATTAAAAAATAAAACAGGATTATTGTATCCGATAGCGCAGCAGCGTCACCTCTGCTGCAGTGCGTTTCATCTGTTTAAAAGGTTGCACGCATCCTGTATAATGTGAACCTCTGCAGAAAATAATCTAAAGACTCCAGAAGCCAGGATGTGTCACCACAGGAGGAGTCATTGTGAGACTGGCTCTTTCTGATAACGTTGTTACCATCAGAGGTCGACTGCAACGACAGCAGACCGAGGGTCACCTCAGCAGACTCTGCTCAAAGTCTTTTTGGGATAAGATTTTGTTCGAAAAAGTATGTATAAACATTTATGTGATGTATTTTAGAGGGTTGCAATTTTAACTCCAATCTTACTCGGTTACTTCTTAAAACCAAAATGGCACGTTTTTAATGTTTGCATATGGAGGGACTCTCTTTAAATGCACCGCTATTTAAAAAACAACAGCACAGTTTCATCATATATACTGCTGCATTGGACAGGAAGGTTTCTTTTTACCAAGACAAATCATCCATTTTGTTTTTTTAACATTTAACAGCTAAAGCTCTGACGAGGATTTCATGGATCCAAATAATAATAATAATAATAATAATAATAATGCACACTCGTTCATTTCAAGAGGTGGCTGACAACCACAACAAAAAAACAAAAAGGTTGAGCCAATTTTACAACATCTGGCAACACACGGTTTCAGCCAATCAAATCAGCACATTCCTGATGATTACTTTAACATGAACGGGGTAATTCTACTGCTGTGAAATCCCCTTTTCATAGTATTATAAAGAGCAGAGCAGTGTTTTCGCATCTGATAAGCCTTCTAGGTGCTAAAGTAACAATAGAACCACATGTTTGTAAAGTAAATATGAATTAGATTACGTTTCAGATCTTCAGAGAGAAAATCCACCCAGAAAGCTGGTGGAACAGAAGCTGCACAAATCCTCAACTTGAAGAGTCTTGATTTAGCCCAAGCTGGTAGTCTCTCTCTCTCTCTCCAAGAACAACATACTACTTCTTCAAGTGATTGTCTGTCTCATCTGTTGTGTTCAAAAGGATGAAGTCGGATGAATACATACGCGTTGGAGGTCTGTACGTCTTGCCAGCTCTTGGTGAGGTTCTGTTTGAATTCGTTGAGCGGGCTGAGGCCGAGTTTCCTCTTCAGGTCTGCGGAGTGTCTCTCTTTGGCTGACAAAACCTGACGGAGGGTGTTGATCTCCTCCTCCACCTAAAAACACAACGGGACCACAAGAAAGAGTTACGCCTGGGGTTTCCTGGTGCTCTGCCCGGCTACAGCCTGACAGAAAATGTTAAAATAAAACTATACTTTTAAAAATCTAAAATAAATGGGTTAACAACTTATAAATCTTGTTATATTAATAATTAAGGGGGCTCAAATGCAATTGAAGAAAGGTGGCTCTTTGGCTGGGATTTAAAAGTTACCAGTCATTTAAAGTTCCTTGCTTAGTCTATCAGGAAAATAAATGCAAAGGTTGGGATTGAAACTGTAGCACATGAAACAGAAGAAAGCATTCAAATGTGGACATTTGTGAAGATGTAACCAGAAAATGTTATCATTGAAGTTTCAGCACCATTTGAATACTTGTAAGTACGGTAGAGAGCACGCTGCACCCCGAAATCAGAGCTCCCATAAGCGTTTATTCCAGCCAACACAGGTCTTCCTCGGGCCTGAGAAAACCGGTGTTGTGCTAATAAAAGCTTATGGGAGCTCGTGCTCCGCTGTACAGGTGTTTTTCTACAGCATCCACGAAAACACACGGGACTACTGTAGCCAATAGTTACGTGTAAACATCTGGTGGCTTTGGAACATCTGGGCCCTACCTTGGTGAGCTCGATGTGGAGCTCCTCAGCCTCCGCCTCGGTCATGCCGGGGGGAAGAGGGCTGCCCGAGTTCCCCACCGCTCCCTCCACCGGCGCGTCGTCCTGGCTCTCTGAAGGCTCCACACCAAGACCCTTGTTAGGAGAGTTCAGGTTGATATCTGGAGCAGCATGAGAGACAGATACAAGAAGATAGGTGAGGGGATGAAGGGAAGAACACGTGGTGAAGAAAAGAAGATGTCAATGGGATGGTGAAGTGTTAAAGTCAAGAGTGGTTTACTGAGACGCTTTCTCAGTATCCATTTCACACACACACACACACACACACACACACACACACAGAAGCCGAGGCCAGGAAAAAGGCTAGTGTTGCTAGCAGGAAATATCTGACAGGAAATACCCGACAGGAAGAGAAAGTGGCAATTAGCAGAGCCAGCAGTTGCACTGCACTCTGGGAGAGTAACGTAAAAAGACCCTTCTGTCTGAGAAGCACTAAACCGTTCACTTTCTGAAAACAGGAACACATAAATAATAAACACAAACAAAAAGAGGAAGAAACTATTGAAAAATAAATAAAAATGAACAAAACACCGCCATCATCTATTCTTTCTGTAGACTTCTGTAAAACCTGCCACTGTCAGCATCCCTATGACAAAGTACATCTTGTGTCATTTACCTGATGACACCATCATAATTTTGGCAGCCAGATGAACTTGGCACAGCCAGAGCTGGCATGGAGGACACAAGAGAACACAGCTCGAATCGCTGGGTAAAAATAGGCTTCGCGCAGTTATAGTCCAACATGTGGGTGAAAGCTACATTCACACCTTGCATTGCTTTACACACGCGCCACATTTTGAAGTGTAGGGCTGTCAACTTTAGTCTCACCGATAAAACAAAAAATAAATAAAAATAAGAACACTCACCTTTAGCATTTTATACTGAAATTGTGTTTTAAGCATGAAAGGCGTTCTGAAGGCAACACCGAGTTCGCCATTATTCCCCCGAGTCACAGTGCAGACAGTATCCACGTCCACACTATTGATTGCAAAACACACCAGACAACAGCGGGACAAACACACAACAGAGTTGCAACAGACACAGATTAGCATGATCTGCAGGCAGCGCTGGTGACGCCGTATGATCCAGAGCCTCGGCAATAACATCCGCAAGCGAGGCGGCGAGAGGCGAGGCGGCGCCAACCTCAAGGTATATTGATTCAGCCAAGAATGATTCACGCCGGCACCACAGGAATAACAGAAGCCAGGTTAAAAGGAGACTACGAGGCTCATGTGAGAACAGAAGAGGGGGATGACTACAATAAAATTACTTATTCCTGGGATTTTTATTGGGACTTCGCCTTCAGTTAGTGCTTTCCTACACTTCCCAGAATGCCTCCTGACAACACCCAGAGTCTGTCTAAGTTACGTTCCGCTGCTGTCAAAGGTCAGTTGCGCAATGGAGTCATAAATTGCTTCATCATTTGTGTTTACCAGCAGTCCAACAAGTCAGTAAACACTGAGGCATGTATGCGCTCACAGCCACACCCCTTACTTAACAACCCAACATTGCTGCAGCAATGCATCCTGGTCCATTTGCTAATGTGGACATCGCAGACACCTGTTAATGTTATTAAGGATGCCGTTTCATAAAAAACTGACAGCAGCGTCACGTGAGAATGCATCAGTCCCCCGGAAACCCTGAGCAGGAAATCCTATTCTCGGGTTTCACCGCATCAGTTAGGACACAGTTGCAGCAGGATATCGTTTGGACAGACATGTCACTCCAGTTTGTCTTTGCTCAACACAGACCAATGCAGGCAGCCTCAACCACTTTGCTAATGTGCTCGTCCTGAGGCACAGGCACCCAGACACATCTCGACATGTCTATCGTGGTCCCTCCCTGCTACAAACTACAGGATACAGCGCTGGATGTCTCATTACGGCGTCCCCAAAGGGCTTCTGTTGCCGTAACAACCCGGAGATAAAGAGTGAAACGTTAACATTGTTGGGAGTTGAGATCTTTCCTCGTGTTGTGGCTGTTCCATTATTGTCACGTAGCGTCGATGCTGCCTTTAAATGCTGATAAATCTGCAGTACAGTTGATTGCTTTGTGGCAGCAACCCTACCCACATACTGTCCGGGTGCCAACAGGGCAACTAAATAACCATGTGGAGGGAAAAAAAAGCCCCAGAGCTTTGTCTAGTTCAGATGTGTGAGATACGGCAGCAAATATTGTGAGGCGAAAGAAATGTGTCTGTAAGAGATTTTGCCACATCGATATATATCCGGCTGCATTAGGCACCGGAGGACACCGCTGCCCGTTAAAAACTGGACCTGCTTCAGGACAAATATGCACCGACAGGGCTGAATGTGTTGGAGTAAACAAACACCATCTCAATTCACTGAAAGCCAAGAAAGTCTTCTATATCACAGCGACAGTGAACACGTTATTGTTCATTCTCCCATTTAATTGTGCCCATCCCCCGAGTTCAGCTGCGAAACTGGCAACAAAAACACAACGTGGACAAGGTCAGGCAGGGTTATATGATGACCAGGCAGAAGCGCCGAGTGTCTTTCTTTGTGACGCTCCTACATCCCTGACCGCTCAGAAACAGCTCTGTGGTCAGCTGAAGGTGGGAGTCCGGAAGTCCAGATGCTAAAGCAGCGGCGGCGATAGCGTGTTAGCAACACGGCTGTTAGTCAGCAAATCTGGCCGCTGGTCCCTTGTGACGCGCGATTGAAACCTCGACCGGACGGACTCGTACGCATTCAGGCAAACGTGACGCCGGGACACGTCGGTGTTGCGTTTTTGGGAGGCCACCGAGAAACAAACGGGCAGACACTCGTTCCAGCTAGCTGAGATTAGCCCTTTTGTTTACACGCGTCGAGCCCAGCCCCGGTGGGATTTGGACGGGTTTTTGGGGGAGACGCCTCACAGAGACGACGACGACGCCGGTCGCTCATTACTGTAATTAACGCCAGTCGCGTCAGATGAACCCGCGCTGGGAAGTCGGCGACATTACTAACACGCTGCTCCGGTCACTTAGCAGCCCCCCCCCCCCCCGCAGGTCCGGTTCGGTTCGGTCCGGACCTCACGACTTCTGCTCGCCCGCTCTGAACAAGCCAAACACTCAAACGGGCAAAAAAACAAAAAACCCCATAAAGTTTCGTCGGATTTGTCCACGAACAGCCGCTTGCCGTGCGGCTGGCGGACATTCCTGACGCCAAGCCAAGCTGCGCGCTAAGCTAACTTCGCTAAGCTAACAACTAACGTTACCTTGACTGGCGGGGTTCATGGCGCCGCGTTGACCAGAGCTGGAACTCCTCCTCGTTACGAGTCAAAAGTTGAAACGTGGACAGCGGACTGGCACCGTGTCTGAATCTTCCTGCTCCCACTCGAGAGAAAGTCGTCGACGGGAACAGCAGGCTGAGCGCTCCAACCCAAAACAGCCCAGCAGCCAGCGCACCTTAAACGGCTCTCCGGGAAGCTAACGACGAGGGCGAAGGCACTTCCGGCGATGGATTTCGAAATAAAAGAAATTATACGTGATCCTTGGTGATGACGGCAAAGAGATCTCATTGAATTCCTTATAGTAGTTTTACGTCCATACACACAGTAAATACACCTTAAATATCCTCAAACACCGCATCAACACAAACATCTTTGTACTTTTAGACTGAATATAAATAAAAAGCGTTCATTGTACCATAGTCTAAAAGTGCCCCATTACAAGTAAACACAAGCAGTGTCCTGCATTCAAAATGTTGCTTAAGTAAAAGTACAACATGTTACCCTAAACTAACTCATGAACACCCCATTACATGAAAAGGTTCTGCATTCAAAATGTTACTTGCTTAAAAAGTAAAAATACCAGTCTAAAAATGCACAAAAGACCTGCATTCAAAATGTGACCTAAGTAAAAGTAAAACTTGCTACCCTAAACCACACCGCAAATACACAGTTACAAGTAAAGGTCCTGCGTTCAAAAAGTAAAAATACCATAGCAATGCAGCATGCTGCTCAATATATGACTGAACACTAAACAATAGCTGCTGGTTTTAAAATAAAGCACGTATAATTCGAAAGGTTTTGTATCTGACATCTGCTCTTTGTGTAGTCATGATGTCGTGCAAATAGAAAAGTTTTAATCATAAAATCTTGGACTTTTACAGTTTTATATGAATGTGGCACAGAATGACAGTAGTTGTCATTCTGTCTTGTGGTAGTGCCCCACTGCTACAGGAACACAGAAGCATTGAGCACACATTTACTCATATTTAGTGCTATTCAGGTAGAAAATCTCTGCCTTTTAGGGTTTTTTTGCTGCCTCTTTCAGTAGAGAATATATGACTGTTAAGAAGGGCCTCATAATGAAATCATTATTAATAGCTTTATAATTAGTGGTGGGGAGATATTTCAAATGCATACAATAATATGAATTATATATTTAAACACTCGTCTTTAAGTGTGCAGTGCCCTGAATTGTTTTCATAGCAAACCTTTTTGTTTTCGTGCTTTTATTTTAAAGGCGTGTCCTCCAAACAGGAAGCTATGTTCCTCACTGCCGACACATGACGGATGTCTGAGAATTCCTTTTCCGGCGTGGTCAAACGACGTCACAGAGAGACAGCTGTTGTTGAAATATTTTGGTTTTGGGACTTTTCATCTGTGGGACCTCTAGATATGTGGATTCTGTGTTGATAAGTTGGCGTTTTAATATATAATTTTACAGAACAAACACGTGCATGAGAGAGAGAGAGAGAGAGACAGCGTCCTTGCTGCCACCCCTCTCTCTCCACACACACACACACACACACACACACTCACACGCACACACGCACACACAGACACACAGACACACACGCTTCAGGTCACATTTCACATTTATTTAGTCTATAAACGTATCAAACAAAGCCAATATCTCATCTGAACCATCCTGTCCTGCTTTATGCACAGACACCAGCTGACACAACGTCAAACACACTCAGATACACATGAAAAGCAGACTGACTTTCCAAAAACAACAACAACAACAACAACAACAACAAAAAAAGAATCCTAAAATGCTTTCAGCACCAAACCACACCGAATCACATGTGACATCCAAAAATCGCCCGTTCAAACGGGACGTCGGCATCTTCTAGTAAGAAAAACACAGTTGCTTCCTTTACTATAAAGACTTCAACATCTGCTGCGGCTCTACTGCTGATTCCTCTTTTACATTCAGGAACTGTTGTTTCCCCCATTTCTAACGTCAAGCTACAGCTAGTGGCGCATATCACCAGTGAAAGGCTGTTAAAACCTCACACTTCCTTTGTATAGCAACACGTAACAGTAGGTTCGTGTGTCTACACGAGTTGCATTGAGTTAAATTTGTCCGACATCTGCACACAGCACGAGGTGGTAAAGGTTTAAGAGCTGACATGTCAGAGTTGTTACATTTTGTTCAAGTAAAACACTCAAACGCTGTGATAATTATTGCAACATACATTTGCAATAACATCATTTCCTGCGGACAGTAAACACGGTACCATCACTACGTCTGCTACAAGTTCTTGCTGTAACTACTACATCTCGTACTTTAATGTCTTCTACTACTGAAACTAATACGAGTGCTACTTCCTTTATCAAACAGGAAATACTCTCCATGTTGCTACAACAGCTATAAAAATGACACAGAAGTTGTAAAAACCTTTGGTGTGAAGGGCAACAGCTTCCCTTTAAAAACTACTTCTCAATCACGTTTCAAAATAAGAGACCGACAGAGTCAGGGCTTTTCCCTTTAGGCACGCAGACTCAGTCAGGATCTACTCCAGTTTTGTCCACATGGGGTTTTAAACTGGATGGATATTTGGAACAAAACGGAGCTTGTTGATAAAAACTGCTGTGAATCTGAAGGTTGCGTTCAGCCTCCGAGCTGATGAGACGGACTCTGGTTTGAAGTGCATCGTTCTCGTCTCCGCAGCAACGCGTCTCTCTCTTCCCTCTACTTCTTCTTGTGGAGGGAGTTCAGCCAGGAGAAGCAGAAACTGGGCCGACGAGGAGCCTCGCCGAGGGTGAAAGAGGAGGAAGAGGAGAGGGGAGGCCCGGTCTGAGCAGGACTCCGAGTCTCAGTGTCCATCTGGGGCAGAGAGCGACAGCAGATGGTTTCACAGGGGAAAACACAAAACGGTGACCTTTAAATTGTTCAAATTGAAGATAGACATTCCTAAATTAGTGTCACCAAAACAAACGGCTGTGCATTTATTGCTTGAGGTGAATAAAATCAGCGACTGATTCTGATGGACCCGGGGTGTTGACTAGATGCAGTGTAATAATATGGCATCTATCAGCTGTACTCAGGGTTCATGCAGCTTTTTAAGAGTACATTTCAAGCAGTGTCAGGGTACCTGTGTCGATGATGAAACACCAGATTATGTTGGAAAATCAAGCATAGTCCTAACCTTGAAAACATAACGGTTCAAATTAAGCATTTTCCAAACTTTCAAGGCTTTGTATGAACCCTGTAGACTAAACAGATTGTGCTGATTAAAGCTACTGAAACACTTTTCCTTCACTCTGTCCATCCATTCAAACTGTGTAAACCCTCAGATGACGCAGAAACTGAGAGCCACATGAAAACCTCACACGTTTAAACTTAAATAAGGTTTTTTTCTGCCACGTAATTAAATATGACATTCTGGGAATAAACCCTGGAAATAAAAACTCCAGACAAAAGACACTAAAGGAGCAATGTCATGAATACATTTCCATGAACGTGCACTAAGAGGCACACAGAGGTGTGAGTGTTACTGAAGAATAGAAACCTGTAAAAGTCCTTACGCTGACCACTTTGAAGTCAAAACTACGTTCCTATTTTACTCTGCCCAGCA
Organism: Gadopsis marmoratus; assembly: GCA_036023855.1. Lineage (NCBI taxonomy): Eukaryota > Metazoa > Chordata > Actinopteri > Centrarchiformes > Percichthyidae > Gadopsis > Gadopsis marmoratus. Next base: position 42,574 of record JAVQJF010023351.1, on the reverse strand, counting down.
ATAGCGAAGAACATATCATCTTAACGTAGCTTTTAAATAGTCTATGTATATATTTTTTTTATTGAATTGAATTGAATTGTGCATTTCAATGTGGGAGTATTGTCTGTGTTCTTTTATCTTGTTATTCTTACTTCCCTTAAACTGTACTTGTAACTCTCCCTTTTTTATTGTACTTTTAAAAAAAATCTTTTTGTGTTTTTATTACCCTGTAAAGCACTTTGACTTGCCCTGATGTATGAAATGTGCTTTACAATTAAAGCTGCCTTGCCTAAACTAAAGTCAGATCATTCAGTTCATTGCCTGATTCTGAACAGTAACACTGTTCTACCACAAGGTGTCAGCAGAGGCTGCTGATAACATTATTTGATTTGTTCAAAAATAGAAATCTCTTAGTTGTTATTTGAGTTTTTATTTCTATTTATAGAAATAATTGACAGATGTGGATTACTTTAATCCTTTAATGTCTTTGTCTCTGTGAGGATCCCTGTACATTTGCCATGAAAAGTAAAATATTTTACTATTTACCTATTAATTTATTTTGGTTTCTTTTTCTGTCCACATGGCCCTCCTTTTAATAGCATTATATGTGGAAGTCGTACCAGCAGTTGCAGTGTTTTGGAGAATGTTGCTGATGTAATTGACCTCAAGCCAGACAACATAATCCAGATAATGTATTTTTATAAAGAGAAATATTTTGCAATGATTAGTTTATTAATCTGCATCACTTTCACGCTCTAACTTTGGAATTAAACTCTTTAAATCCAGATATCGCCCCTCACCAGCACTCCCTGGTGGAGCCAGCAGGCGCGCGTGTACCTGAGCTGTGCAGCAGTGGGGGTGGATGCGTCTCCTGCTGGTGTTATGTGCAAATGAAGCAGCCGATGTAAGCCCAAACCCTCTGCAGGATGACCAGGAAGGCCAGCAGGTAGAAGAGCAGAGTGACAGCCTGGAGGAAGGTGGAGGGATGGATGTGGAGGAGGGAATGAGACAGATGGACGGAGGGAGAAGAAAGGTTGAGATGACGGAAGGGAGAGCAAGAGACAGAAGAGAGGGAGGAATTACAGAAAGACCAAGAAGTGAGTAAATGGAGGATGGGTAGGAAAAGGGGGGAACGGTGGAAAAAGAAGAGTTAAGACAGAAGACGGTGATGGAAAAAATGAAGGAGCAAAGAAGGTAGGGAGAGAAAAAGAAAGACGGAGGAAGACGGGAAGGAATTTGGCAGATTGGAGAGAGGGAGGGAATGGGAGAAACAATAAAGAGGAAGATGAAGGGGGACGAAGAGTGGGAGGGGAGGAATCAGAAAGATGCTGATGAGGATGGCACATGGTAGATGAAGACAAAGGGAAGGGAGGAAGGGAGGAAGGGAGGAAGGGAGTTTTAGGTGATGTGAAAAGGGTAGTGGGACAAAGTAAAGAGGGGAGAATGATGACAAAGTCTTGAAGAGATGCAGCAACAACAAAAAAAATGGTGTAACACCGAAACCAGTTGGGAAAGGAGGAAGCAAAGAGGACTGACAGGCACCGATTTCATTTGGGAGAATCTAGATGTTCATGGAGTCAGCTGGGAGGGTTCGAGTCCTGAGCCTCCAGCTGTTCGCCGTCCCCACGGCGTTCATCAGCTAACGCACAACTCTAACATGCAGATTCTGCATCCACATGTGCTTTGACTAACGCCTGAACCTCAATGTCCTCCAACTTATTACCACAGTGTGCGTAACACACCTTTAACAACAAGCAGCCGCGAGGCTGCACTCAGTGCTTTGAGCTAAATGCTAATGTCTGCATGCTAACATGCTGATGTTTAGCAGGTATAAGGTTTAACATGTTCACCCACTTAGTTTTAATTTGCTAATTAGCACTAAAAACAAAGAACAGCTGAGGCTCATGGGAATGTAATTCGTTTTGAAGGAATTTGGGCATAAAATTAAGTATTGGACAAAAGTTCGGCCAGATGAGGAAAAGTCAGAGGATCACTAACGTTGTCACAGTTCATCCTGAGGGGACCATGAATGTCTGAACTAACCTTTAAGGCAATCTGTCCAGTAGCTGTTGAGACGTTTCACTTAAAACCAAAAACGTCATGGGATCACACCAAGCGTGCTAGCAGTCGCTAATTAGCACTAAAAGCAAACTAGGCCTACAGCCGATGATGGCGTCATTAGTTTTGTAGTTTTGAAGGTTTTTGCTAACAAACCAAAGTATGAGACTAAATGAAAGTTCGACCTGCTGGAGGCCAGAGGTGGAGCTGCATGGAGTTCACTTTTAATTGTGGGGTCAAATATTTTTGGAAGTAGCAGCAATGCCCTGTACCTTTGTCCTTCCTTCCTTCCCATTCTCCCTTCATTTTTCCACCATGACAACAAGACAGAGACCCGAGTGAAAGTGCTGAAGCCATTTCAGCCAAGTTGCATAAGTGACCCTGCAAAAACAGCAACGACCCACGAAAACACGACAGAAGAAGAAGATAATGTGGAGGTGTAGCCAGTGGGTGAAGAGAGCGCAATGTCCTGGGTTGATGATGGTGACGGTGAGAATGATGAAGGTAAAACCAGGCGACACTGACCTGCAGAGACACAGGGGAGGTCATTTTCTCCTCAGATCCAGGCTGCTCGCCGTTCTGTCCATCCCCCTCTTTCCTTTCTGCAAACCCTGAACCAGCAGCGTCAAGCGCTGCCTCGCCGTCTGCCGATATCACCACGCCACCTGTGCTCGCCACAGGGGAGCCATCGCCATCCTTCCTCGCAGACGCAGCATCCTCCTCTAATCCAGAGAGATCGTTTCCCCGCACATCGCTTCCTTCATCCGACCAAACGCGTCCCCGTTTGTCCTTCATCGCCTCGGCTTCAGAACCACCCTCTCCCAGCCCACTTCCTTTCAGCTCTGAAGCCCATTTCGGATCTAAACGATCTTCTTCATGTCGCTGTTTCTCTTCCGCATCCTCCACCTTTTCTTCACTGAGCTCAAAGTTGTCTTTATCCACCTCTGAGCTGCGTCTCTCGAGCCCAGAACGAGTCCCCTCTGGTGGTGTGGATGACGGACTGTCATTATTATCAGGAAAAACATCTAAGCTAACATCTCCAAGATCAAAACTACCTTCTACTAGGCTGATACCTTTATCCACAGCCCCGGGTAGGCAGACCCAGCCCTGCATGTCCTCCTCCTCCTCCTCTGCGAAAGCAGCATCTCCTGCTACAAAAGCTCTGCCGAGCTCAACAGGCGCCTTCTGGGATTCATGAAGGAGAGGCCGAGGTTGGGACTGGTTTTCTGGATGGAGCTCAGTGGAAAGCCGGAGTGGTTGCGGGGGGAAGAGCGCAGGTCCAGGGGGAGGCTGGTTGGAGTAAGACATGCTCTGTTCCTGGGTCTGAGAATCCAGACTCCATGGAGATTGTGGATGTGTTTGGGGCTCAGACACTTGGGCTTGGACCTGCGTCTGGATCCTGGCCTCCCCAGCTGGTTGTGGTGAACTCACCGTCGGCCCCGTATCGTGAGCCTTTGGCAGGATTTGTGCAGGGACGGGGCTCACCCTGATATCTATTTCGTCCTTCAACTTCATCGTTTCCTCTTCTTCTTCTTCTTCTTCTTCTTCATCGTGAGCATCGTGTGCCGTCCAGTCACCGGCTCCACTTTCTGCCTCTCTCCCCTCATGCTGATATGTGAAGGAAGACAGTTAATAAAAAAAAAACATTTTCCAAAGCAAACAATGTGTCTTTAGGTTGATTTCCATCCTTCATTTCGGTTTAGGTTCATTTCTATCAACTCGCAGAGACATGGAAACGTTACGTTAGCTTTTAAGACTTAGAAATGTGGGATACCGAACTCGTTAACAAGGATGAATTATCTTGGATATTCTGTTTATGAATATGAGATTGGGGGATAAACTGCATTCACCTGTTATGCTCCTCATATTTGAAACAAGATTCAGGACTCCGGCAGAAGCTTCTGCTGGACGATGTTTTATTTCATTAATATTCCAGTTTTTCTCAACATGTCTGCCTTGTCTCTGTGTAATAGACCTGTTCTACTGTCTTTATTTATGTATTTGCAGGGCACCATCGTGAACGAGAGTCTTACTCTCAACTGGTTTTCCCCTGATAAAAAAAAAAATCAAGTCATAATGTGCTCTTCACCTTGAGTCCACACCTCTGATACTTTACATTGTTGTAAACCATTTTCTAAAGTATGAAAAATCCATTTGGCAGCGTACACACTACATGGCGGTTAATGGGCTGAGGGGATGTCAGCTTTCAGAGAGTCTGAAGATTTCTTTTGTCACATTGTCGAGTTCATTTTCACACATTTAACGGCTCACTTATCAGCTGAAACTAACGTCTAACCAACACACGTCGTCTCAGAATGACGTGTGTAATTATCACTTATAAACTGTGGAAAATGAGCTGCACAGTCACTCCTGAACCATCTCGTTGAAGTCTGTGTATGTCGACTGTTACACATGATATCGGTGAGTCGCTGAGCATTGAAACACCTTCTGGTTCTTTGTATGTATTTACAAAAGAACCCCTTTACATGGTTTTCAGTTAATACAGATGAGGGTTTCTGCTGCAGCAGGTGTGGTGCTGTACCTGGTGTGTGCCCATTCCCTCCTCGTGTTCGCAGACGTTTCCCTCTCTAACAGCATCCTCTTGCTCTTCTGCTTTGTTTTTCACCAGACCGGATCCCCGGTCAGACGAGTCCGTGTCGTCGGTCTCCGGCTGCAGAACGGCCCCCGCAGGCTCCTCAGAGTCGCTCACCAGACCTGGTGCAGGTGGAACTGGGGCTGACGTTGGTGCAGCTGTCTGTACTGGTTCCGCTGGTGGGGACATAAGTGCTGGGAGCAGCCCTTCAACAGACTCCAGGTCCTGGGTGGAGGTTTCCAGATGTTGTTTGGGTTCTATGTTCTGGACAGAAGGCTCTTTGGGTTCTTCTGGCTCTTGTTCCACCTCTGGCTCTTCAGGAACATCTTCCACAACTGCAGAGACACAACAAAGCCTGCTGATGCCGAATGTCTGCGTCACGTGACGTTTAAAAGTGTTACGTTTCTGCCATTTAGATGAACACAAGTTTTATTGATCTTCATCTATAAACCAAGTGAATTACAATAACATCAGCAGATGTCAGGGGTTAACAATGTTGGCATCAGAACATCGTATGTGATTTATTCATTAACCGCTGGCGTCAGTATTTCGGTGTGGCTCGTCCACATTGTATGTTTAAGGTCCAAAGTAACATTCCTCACACTTTCAAACTGAAAGCAGCGTCCCGTCGATGCCTGGATGTTGTAACTATCATGTAAAGGTGAAGGCGTGCGAAATGGTTTCTACTTACCTTTGAGGAAGTCTATGCTCCTCAGAGCTCTCTCCTGTCGGCTGAAGTTGAATCTGTAGTGGCTCATGCTCTCAAAACCTGGTTCCAGCGTCTCGGCTGGACCGGAGCCGGTCGCTGCGATCACTCTGAGGAGAGGTGGGGAGGATGAAAGAAAAAGGACAGAAAGGGGGAGTAAGTCAAACAGCATTACTCACTTTGGAGAAAGAAAACTGCATCACAGACAACAAATGTAAATGTAAACAAAATGTAAATGTACAAATTTCTGATACACAATATGTGACACTCACTTTGTGATCAGCTCTCTTGAATTCTGAAGGGAGGAAGTGAGAAATATAAAGTTTTAGTTTAATTTTAGAGACTCAGGACATTTTTATTTGATCAAGATTTTACTGCTGATAATTATTATTAATCTTATTCTGTTAACATTTGACAATTTTACCATTAACATCCCACGTTTTCGCTTGTAAAGCCCTCAGAAACACACACACACACACACACGGAGCAGTGTGCCGGCCACCTGAACGAAAGCAGCCATGTCCGGCTCCTCCATGCTGCTCACCGCCCTCTCCACCAGCTTGCCGTTGGCCTCCACGCTGTCCCCATAGCAACGCACCAGCGCCTGGACGTGGCCCGTCTTCTCTTCCTGCTCGCAGCCGATCCGCTGGGTCATCGCCTTCAGCGTGACGACGACGAGGACAATAACAGATGGTTTAACTACCACTACGTCTATGAGCACTGCTGTTGCTGCTGCGTATGCAGAATACAGAATTTGCATTTACCACACAATACATTTGCATGTCTTTTGATTTATTTACTACATTTCAGCATGTTAGAAAGGTGCCGTTATTACATTTTGCAATATGACAACACTGCAATACAAAAATATATGAGGATTTCATCCAATGTTGTACTTTATGTTTGTTTATTCAGATCCGCTACTATTGCCGGTAGTATTACAGAAATATTACTGCTGTTACTACAACAGCTGCTACTGCTATCTATGTCTATTTACCTCATCAGGGCCCTCGGGACACATTCAATGATAAATAATAAATGTGTGCAGCAGGCAGAGGAAAAAGAGCTAAATCTGACCTTTCGTCTCTCCTCCAGGATGGAAAAGACGCGACTGAACTTCTCACACACACTCTGTTTCTGAGTGTTACAGTTCTCCTGATGGCAGAGTGAAGATCAGAGCACGCAAACACAAGATGCATGATTATATGTTCAGTGTTTTCAGGCTATGAATATATATATATATACTGTATATATATAAGCTAGATGCTGTTTGAATGGCAGCGTGTTCACTGGCTTGGAGAAAACAAACAGTGTTATTACGGCAGCCTTTCACACAAACAGAGGTACCTCAAGTCAGAGTTTAAACTTTTTCAAAGACATTTTTATGACGAGCTGGAATTGAATCTATTGATGTGTTTTTAATAGTTTTTTGGCACAGAGGAAGAAGATATATGAGTGTTACACACACGCACCTCTATGTTTCTGCAAGCCTCCTCCAGCCCATCGATCACGGCCTGGACTTTGCCGTTGACCGCCACCAAAGAACCGACTCCTTCGCTCAGCTCATCCTGTGAAACCAAAGCAAACTTGTTGTTGAGAGCTATAATTGTTATTCACAGCTTTTACTGATCTAAAAGCCCCTGTTTTGGTATAATTCTTTAAAGGTCTATTTCCACACACACGCAGCATTATATATATATATATATATACAGTAGAGAGTGTTACATACCTTCTTCTGCTGGTAGATGTCTGTCAGAGGAGCCACCTGGCAGGACCGATGAGCCCCGAACACTTTACAGAGAGAACATGTGGGAACCTGACAGGTGAGACAGTAGATGTTCATCTTCTCACCCTCGTGGTCTGAACATGTGACCTGAGCAGGAGGGAGGGGGCTGGAGAGAGAGAGAGATAGAGAGAGAGAGAGACACCTCAAATACCTGCATGTATGGATTTTGCCTCACTTGCAATCAGAATTCTCCCTTGTCTCGCTCTCTTCACCTTGTGGCATTGTTGTTGTTGCTACTGACTTCCTGTTTGTAGGCGTCGATGATGTTCTCCACCAGCAGGTTGCGCTGCAGGCCGTAGACCCCGTGGCGATCCAGCACCACTTCACGTCTGCAGGACGGGCAGCGGAAACGGCCGCTGTTCACCAGCATGGTGGTACGAGCCTGGAACAGGGAGGGCTGGACACAAAGACATGACGTTAAAAATGTTGCAAACATTAACATAACACTGATTCAACCCTCCACGACGTTGGACTTTGACGTCATACAGCACATCTGCAGGCTGGGATTTCAACAATTAGCAACAGTTTTAGTATCAGTCGGGATCACAGGTGGAGAGTCTGTACAATCGTACAAATGTCCCCCCTGGGTGAAGTCAGAGCCGGTTCAGGATGGGTTACTGGGCAAGGAGGAGACCAGAAAACCCCCCTTACACCAGCAGTGTGAGGCTCAGAGGGCTGCACACACACACACACACGCCCACAGGACCATATGTTTACTCTCCTAGTGTCCAAATTAAGTAAAGATAACACAGAGGCCCGCCACCAGGAAGAGCAAGAATACAATCTAAATTCAGCTAAGTGAGCATTAATCCTGAAACATAACACGCTATAGATGCGGCGAAGTTAAAGCAAAATCAGTTAAAGCTGTAGCAACCAATTTGTGGCCACTAGGGGGCAGAATAATCGCAGAGTACTCAATGATTATTGCCAAAAAGTTGTTTTGGCCAGTGTTCACTCTCTTTTGAGCTCGGTTTTTGGTCTCTACCAACACCTAGCTTGGCTTAGCTTAGCATGAATACCTGAAGCAGGGGGAAACAGTTAGCCCGGCACTCTCCAAAACAAAAAAAAAACAGCACTTTTTCAAAGCTCACTAACTAACACGTATTATGTTTATGTTTCTTTGGTACGTACACGAACGGTAAAGTAAAAATGACATTTTGTGATTTTAGGGGAAGTTGGACGGTCTTTAACTATTTGAATACCCTAGTCTTTATGCTAAGCTCCTCTGCTCCGGGGCCTAGCCAAGGCTTTCGGCAGCACGTGGATTGATAGCTAGATAAAGATGGCAACATAAAACAAGAGATCGCAAGAGAAAACCGAGCAGATGTAGAAAGCGATTAGAGAATTGAGAGTTATCGGAGAGACGAGTGAAGAAAAGGTCGGATGGGCAGGGAGACGGATGGACGGTTGGAGGGTTTCAGCGTCCTGAAATAGTGGCCTTTAATGAGCCTCAGCTGCTGCTGGGCCCGACTGAGGGATCAGAGCCGCTCAGACAAACGCTCAGAGAGAAAGAGAGACGGTTTACAGTGTGTTTTGGGTCAGCTTGACTTTATATATAATGTTCTCCAATGGTGACACGATGGACATGTTCATAGCAGCTCGTCAAACCGACTGTAGTGGAAGACAGGCTCGAGCTTTTCCTAGCGCCATGCTAACAGCGTGGCTCTATGGATGTCTAATGTTCGGTACACCGCTTTTACATCTCAACATTTACTAAACGGACTGCCATGACATTTTAAAACAGACATTGATGAATGCGCATGATAATCCCCTGACCTCTCCTCTAGCGCCACCATGAGGTTGACAGTTTTGATTCCTTCCTATACTGTTGGGTAGATTAATATATTATACGTATCGCACCGTGTGTACAATCTTAATCTGCAAAGCAACTACAGCTGTCAGATGAATATAGTGGAGTAAAAAATACAACGTTTCCCTCTGAGATTTAGTGGACAAATGTAAAAGAACAAGTACCTCAACATTTTTTTTACTTAAGTAGAGTTCTTGAGTAAATAAACTTACACTGTCGCCCCAGCTGAACTCAAAGCCCAGAGTTAAAATGGCCCAAGCATGGATCTTAACATGGTCGCAAATACACACACACTCTGAACAATAGTAGTAAATGTAGTTCATGGAAGGTGATTTTCATGTACATGAGCGAACCAGTTAAACATCCAGCTGTCCCATTTTAGACACTGGTAATCCACTGTACACACACACACACACACACAGTTGTGAACAATGCAGTGCTGCCCCGTGGTATAAAAAGTGTGTGATGCAGCATGAGTGTACAGTACATACATGTACAGAACAGTGTGTACACACAGGGTTTGTATGCACAGAAACACACAGTACACACATGCAGTGGCCAGTGTGTGTTGTCTCACAGACCTGGTAGAGCTCGTTGGCACACTTCCTGCAGAGGTTGTGCTGGCACGGCAGGATGACCACCGGTTTGCTGAAGAGCTCCAGGCAGATGGGACAGATCAGCTGCTTCTCCAGCGTCGCCAGCGCCGCCTCACCCTCTGCCCCCCCGCCGCCCTGCAGGCAGCTCAGGTCCGGCGGCAGTGACATGGCCGCGCCGCCAAACTTCACCTCCTCCTGTGGACGCCAGAATTGACTGAAAACCCATCAGTGATCCGCTGCTGCCGGCCAGCAAGTCTGTTTGTTTGTTTTTGACGGACCTCTCTGATGCCTTTACACCTTTTAGACCAACAACTATAAACTGCGTATGCTTGATGACCAGTTTCAAACCATACTTTTAGGTTTTTAGATTGATTTCCTCCCAATCAGACATTGGTTTTTGTTCAATTGTATAAAAAATTCAACTTGCAACTTGGAACATGTTTGAGACGCGTCTCCTAATCATTGGAAGGAAACTAAGAGTCCATCCCATCCAAGAGTTATATTCAATTCAATTTTATTTATATAGCGCTATATCATAACATAATTAGTTGAGAGTGAATCTGCCACCAAATTCACATGAATCCACAATCTTCATGTTTGCTTATCCTTTAGCATCCAGTCCCCAACCCCCCCTTGTTTTTTAAAGGTTGCAACAAGTCATCTTATTCTGTAAGCTTCTATAGCTCTGTGTTTTTATGGATGCACCGTTGAAAATATTCCAGATGCCTTTTGCATCCATTTATACTCATTCTCCTGAAATTCTATGGGGAAATTATTATTAAAACTAAACCTGGTATAACCACTAGAATTTAAAATCTGTGGATGTTTGTTTGCATGGAGTGCGTTTGTAATGACTCACCCTGGTGGTGCGGTCAGGTGGGCTTTCAATATGTGTCACCACGAATTGATTTGACCAAAACACACCTCCAACTCCATGTTCAGGTGTTGAAGCTTTCATGAGCACACCTCCAGAACAGTGCCTGCAAGTACCTTCATCACTGCGGTGGAGTAAGCTAAGCGTGATCTGTCTCTGCATTAACTCCCAAATTACAGTCTAATGAGTGTAAACTACTGTCGGCCTGTAAAAGCGTGAGTCAATCTAAAATGCAGCAAAATGCTGAAAAGTGCTTTGTAGCTAATGGGCTGAGTAAACGGTGCAAAGAGACAGACAATAATGACGAACACACAAGAAAAACAGAGAGGGGAGAGGGCAAATTTGAAAAGAAAAACGAAACATGGAAACAAGCAGTTTACTCACCTTCCTCTGTTAGCAGCTAGTTTGTCTCTGTCATTACAAACTGCTGGTCAGTCGTCTGAGGAGGCAGTTGGTGTTCCTCCTCCTGTGTCTGCTCTTTCTGCTCGTCCCTTCAGTCAGTCAAATGATCATTTTGTTTAGATATATTTGAGAAAAATCCACTTCCCCGTTGTCGCCGTCCAAAACGACAAGCTAAAGAGTCACTTGGAGGTCCTCAGGGCAAAAAAACAAACAAAAAGTCTGTTAAAAATCATGATCTATTGCAGTAAAATGTTTCTCAAGATGTTTTTTTGGGATCCAGGACTCTGCGGACTTCAACGTGCTGCAGTTTCATTCAGTTGTTGGGTAGGTTTTGCACGAAGCTGCTGACTGTAGAGGCCACAGAGGGCAACGCCGTCTGTCTCACCTCTGGAAATACTGTCAGACAGACAGTTTGAACATCAGCTGCCAGAGAGACTGTCTTCAGGGTCGGAGGTCACTCTGAGCATTTGTTGCCTCGGAGACACCTTTCGTGTCCACCGTGTAGTGAGAAGCAGCACAGACGCCGACACTGAAAACGCAATCAAGAAGTTGAAGTCAAGCCGTCAGACTGAAGTCTGCCAGTTTCACATCCGAGAAGATAAAACGAGTTCCCCTCTTCAGCTCCTGTGACACCAAACACCTAATTTTTAGGACCGCTGTGCTTGATTGTTCGCAGCTTCCTCGCCATCCACAGCAATGTGTGTGAGAGCGAGGACACATGGGGGTGGGGGGGCGTCAGGTTTCAGCTCAGTGCCTCTGACATGATCCCAACACACACACACAGTATCAGGCAGTAGCTGGTATGTGGACGGATTAAGACCATGCCAGGCTGTGCTCTTTCTACTGTTACATACACACACTGCCCTCTTAAAAAAGGTTCTAACTGGAGCATTTTAATATATATTAATAATTACCACACTGCGTTTGAGCAAACGTGTCCACCGCAGAGAAGTCTGTTTCCTCATTAGTGTGTCCGTTAAAGGTTCAATTCAAGTGAAGGTTGACACTTTACTTTAAGCACCCTCTTTTTTTGCATTTATAAACAATATTCAACTATTTGATAAATATATATAAAAATACACAATAATGTAGTCGTACACACATATAAGTACATGTTTATGTCGCTATTAATGTCTAGCATTTTCAACAATTAAAACTTCTTTTAAAGACATGATTTTTATTATTTCAACTGTTTTACTATGAACACGGGAGGAGTTGTAGTTGTTGACAAGTACATATGTGTTATAAACCATTTACTACCATATTACTACCTTTACTATCATATTTGAAAATAATGTTAAGTACACTTTAGCATATTTAGCCAAGAATGTGGCGTGGTGTGGTTCTTGTTAGCCAAATTGCTAATTGATTTGGTTGATATTTTTGTTGTTTTGAATTGGGAATTGGTTTTCACACATTTTTATGATTACGAGTATTATGAACTTTTTTGGCATTTCATAAGTTTGTTTGAGCAAACATGAATTCCCCTTTGTTATTTGGAGTGGTATTTGTTACAAAGTTTGATTATTTACATGCTTTTAAAATTTAGCCAGCAATGACGTGTTGTGTGATTTTGTTTGGTAAATATATATTCTTTTAGGTTTACTTTTTTATTTGAATTAAGAATTGGTTTTCACATCAACTTATTTTTTAAGATTACGGTCGCTGTGACCTTTTTTGTATGAAAAGTGAGCTATTTAAGTTATTTATATATTATCCATTAATTTAAGTTCCTTAACCATGAAATGTCATATCAGGAACTGAAAACACTTCCTGTGGTGTTCCACAGGGCAGTTGTCTTGGTCCCCTTCCTTTCTTCTCATATATGGGCTATATCAATAGAGAGGTAAAGTTACCATGCTTTTATGGTGATTATACAAAAGTAACAATATTATTTGAGGTCACAAACGGAAGACAAATCAAAGATCTTAAGTAAGAAAAGACGCTCTGAAGCAACAGAAACATTTATTTTACAACAGTACATCAGATACATAATTTACCTAACATGTCTGCCTGATGCAAACATGATCAGTCCATGCTAAAAACAGAAAACCTCTACGTCTCTATGTACTGCGTGTATATACAGCAGGTCTGCCATTTTGCCACTTCAGTGTCAAAGTGGTTTACATCTAAAATTCTATACATCCCCTTGACATACCAGCTAGTAGTTAATCAATTATTAAAAACATAAGAAAAATAAAATAAATAAAATAATGCTTCACTATTATCATCATCTGGTCGCTATATTCACACTTAAACTTAACTTCTTATTTATGTCTTTGTTTCAGATCTAAAAATGGAAGTTTCTTGACTCCAGGTTTATGGATTTCAGGCTTCACGCTGCTTTCACTCAGACACTGTTGCATGTTTGGTTAATAGAAAAGAAGGGATTTTGGGTTTAACAGTGTGGCATTTCAGTGACATGAAGCACAAAACTAATCCAGTAAAGAGAAATTTGGTTAAAACAGAGCATCTGCAGATTTCATAAAAACCCTTTAAAAAGGGACGTGAAAACATCTTTTTAATCCTCAAACTGCACCAGAAGTCTGGAAGACAAACAGATAGAAGGTTGATTTTTTTTAATTGTTCAAATGTGTTTACTAGAGCCGAGATGTGTATTGTATTAAGTCTGGATTGTGCTGATCTAAAAAAGAAATATTAGGATTTGATGGTGAAGACCTGTTTCAACTTTTTTTTTAGCATTTTAGATTTTTATAAACCTGCAGATTCCCTGAAACAACATTTGAAATGTGTAATTGGAAGTGTAGGGTTAAGGTTAGACTTGGGTCATGGAAAAGACTCATTTAACACTTATTGCACTCTCATAATATGTATGAATACATGAACAAAGTGTTTGACTGAGGAATCAAAGAAAATGTAGTGAGTAAATTAGCCTTTTTGGATCAGTGTAGGTGTTTCTTTTGCGGACACAAACAACCACAATGGCTCTGTATTTTCTACTATAGCATAGCTGGAGTGCAACAAATAAAGAAGAACTACAAAAAAAAGTGTTATTCTGGAAAATAATACCCTAATTAAATCAGTTTGGTGAGGATTGTATATTCTACAAAACTGCTGCCACACGAACAAATAAGACTTTGGATATCAATACCCTCCCTTCATTAACAACATAAATAAGAAAAACAAAAACAATGGAAAGCTACAGAGCCCCTCTGGGGCCATATGGTAGAAACAAAAAATTCTATGTGTAATCCATGCGCTCGGTTTTTTTCTACACAGCAGCAAATGGAGCGGGCCGCTCGAACTGTGAATCCGAGGGCACGGATTACAAAACCGTGCACACGGTTTACACATAGAGGCTTTATTTTTCTACCATATGACCCCAGAGGGGCTCCGTAGAAAGCAACTCTACAGAGACAAATAGAAGAAAAAACAGTGTTTTTTCTGACCAACTTGAAGAAATACAGTGACATAAAATCTAAACATAGTTTGCACGACACGTACAGCATTTTTTACTTTCTCACAAAACAAACTGAAAGCTAAAAACAAAAAAGGGGCTCAATCAGTGTGTATGTCTGTTCTTCCAGATGAAGACAAGAGGTCACGGATGTATGGTAATGTACTCTGTAATGTCTCTACTGATAACACTGGACTCTGCGAGGAGGAGAGACCGTGGATCGAGGTGGAACATAAAAGAAGTGAAGAGCAAAGGGAGGAGGAGGAGGACCACGGCAAAAAGAGTAATGTGACTGATTACTTCTACTTACTGAGAAACTGAAGCAATGCGATTAGTTTTCCAAAACATAATACGAGTAAAATATCAGCAGACCGTTTCAGACTTTCTAAGGACTCAGGATGTTCTGTGACGGAGTAGTGAAACACACCACTCAAAGTTAACGGTCATTTAGCGGTATTACTGTTCTGCTGGCTGATGTGGATTTCCAGGTATCTGTTCAGTCATGGTCACTACGTGCCAGGGCTGGCTGAGATTCAGTCTTAGCAGCTGTAGTGTTTCCAGTGTTCCCCTCTAGGAAGATGTTTCTATCTGGCTGATTGACAGTTTCAGCCGAAACCTCATCGTGCAGCATAACAGTGCTGACATGCTAAAATAATTAGGTCAAATCTGTAGATATCTCTTTAGGATGGTAATTAGACCTTCTGAACTGTGAGCTGCCCTCTCCATGCAGAGAGGGGATCCATATTCATGAGGGCACTGAGGACAAATAAGCACCGCCTACCCCCACCCATTCCCATCAGCTCCTCCCCGAACAGACAGACGGTATCTCTGACCTACTTCCAGCCAGCGTCGTACTGACAGCGAAGCCTCGACAAGTGTTTCCCAGCGAGCTAAAAGGAGGAGGCAGCTAGTTCAGAAGCCTGACTAGAAAAAGTCTGCGTTAATGATAAACGAAATATACATACTTTTTTTTAAAGTTCTAGACAAGGAACAAGGTTAAAATATTCAACATACTAATTTTCTTGTTTACGAGTCACTTAAGTTTACTTAAGTTGTTTCTCCCTCTGGGTTCATCTTCAGTTAGTACATTTCCTTAAATTTACTCGTCCTGCTCCTCAAACTCCAATTGCAGAGTTTGCAAACACACAGCATCAGCTTTACAGTTTTCTCTTTGTGCTGAAGTTTGTGCTGAAGTTAGGCACATTTTTAAATTTAAATTTTTAAATTTAGTAAACGTGTACCTCCGTTTTGAAGGGGTTGGCGTGTCCCTTCTTCCTTCTCCCCTCACTCAACTTTAATTTGAAATAACTTTTTTTAAAAAAGGTTTGAGCTGAGCCGATGTATGTGGTGTTTGTTGGTGTTGGTGTGTGTGTGTGTGTTACTAATTACTGCTGTAGATGAAGGGAAAATTACAGACAAACTGAGCAGAAAGAGCGTGTGTGTGCAGTATACATCACTCCTGTGATTGTGGTGGCGTCGATTGTGTGTGTATTATTGGATGATACTGTAGTTTTTGTGAACTGTAAGGTGTGAGCTGTACGTGTGTGTGTGTGTGTTTCAGTGTGTCTAGTACGCGTCGGTCCTGTAGCTTTGGTGGGCATCAGAGGTGAGCTGGGTGGTTTCTGTGGCTGAGGACGGCTGCATCACGATGGGCTCACCGCCATCTGGGGGAGACACACACGCATTACAAGATCAAATCAAAGTATAAAAGACCCAAATAAATAAGTGCCACAGTTCTGTAAAGCCATGGTAGCAGCGTTTGTGTCGCTGCATTATGTCACATAAACCTTTTGCTGCAATTCTGAATAAAGTTCACTAAGAATAAGCAATAATCCAGAACTTTTTGCACTATCTTGTTAACGATTTACAGGAACAGTCTGACTTGTATATAAACTTTATATGCTGTTTATTGCTGCTTCTTTTTATATACACACACACACACACACACACACTATGTGTATGTATGTATATGATTATTATTTTTTTGCACCTTATTGCATTATTGTCTACCTATGTTTGTTGTCCTTGTTCTTAGCTATATGTCTATTTATCTTCCTGTTAATTGTTGTTCTGCGTGTAGGAACTTAAAACTGGAGTCAAATGTCTTGTATGTGTACACACAGATTTCAACCGTTTCATGAGGCACAATCCGCTCACAAAATAGACACGTTACAGCAGCAAAATCAATATATATGATTTAAATCAATAATTTAAAAGTAATTTACAAAAGTAAAAATGACAAACATTCTCTGGTTCTAGCTCCTAAAATGTGAATTATCTTTGGGCTCTTGGAAATTATGAGTATAATATCATCATGAAATCAACAGCTGCTTTTGTAATACAGTGTCAAACAGAAGAACATTTACAGGACGGTTAGGTTATTAAATCTAGTGCAGGGTTAACACGCTCCCACGTGCGTATGATGAAGTGGTGCAGATTTTGTTGTCTAAATATCACGGTTAAAATTGGGTAGCATTGCAAAGGAATCCAACACTGGTATCATGTGACTTCATGTGAAATATCCATGCCGAATTGTAAATATACAACATTATTTAAAAGGATTGAAAAGTAGCCTGCTGTTAAGAAAACTTTCAACAAAGACATCATATACATACATATATTTTATGTTTTCCCCCCTGCCCTCACCTCTCTCGTCAGCGGTCAACTGGGCCTCCAGGTCCTCGGGGGAGACGTAGAACTCGGGCTCCTGGTCCATGGGCGGCCGAGGTTTACATTTACCGCAGCAACAGTTACAACAGCAACACAGGCAACAGCAGAAATAACAGCCTGTGGACAGGCAGCAGAAGACGAACAAGGCCTGTGGGACGAAGAGGGGAGACAGAGACGGATATTAAATATTGAACAACCAAACAAGTGATGAAGGTTAACATGGAGGAGACAGAGCAGAGGCAGAGAGGACACTGAAGTAGCAGTTGACCTAATCAAGAATCACGTCTTTTCCAAATGAATATCTGTTGTACAGGTTATGTGCTGTGAAAAGCGTACACACAGAACGTATGTTTCAATGTTTTACACTGAGCACACTTAAAAAAAAGGTCATAAAGAGAGTAAGAATAGTTCACAGTGCAAGCGTTGGGCCTCACAGCCCGTCGCCATCTGTTCGTCCTACCTTCGCCCACCAGCTGGACAGAACAAAGTAGGTGTTGACGTTCTCCTCTCCGAACTGCTCTGCGACGTAGAGCCCCAGCGAGCCATATTTGTCGTAGATGTTCTTCTTGGTGGCGTCGCTCAGGATGGAGTGGGCGTTGTTGATCTCCTTAAACTTTTCAGCCGCCTCTGGGTTGTCCGGGTTCTTGTCTGGGTGAAACTTCAGTGCCAGTTTCCTGTGAGAGAGAAGGGAAAACTGCAACTTTAAGGCCAAAACCTAGAAGGTAGACACGATACAGAAACGTATTGCTGTGGCAGGTGCAGTTAAAGACCAGCTATAAAGATTTCGTGTTGTGCAGGAACTTTCTTTTAAAGCACAGAGGAAAATGAAATATTTAAAACCTATTAAAACTCACCATTTAAGTATGGTAAATGCTGCATTCAAGAGCTTAACAGGTCAACGTGAGTGTGAAGAAAATCACACCTGGTCACTTGCAGCCAGAAACATCATAGGAATCACTAAAATATCAACGTATAAACTTTTATTTATTTCAGGATCCCTTTGACTTGTCCAAAGAGATGGTCGGAGGCCTCCGACTCCCTGTAGTGGTTTAACATAAAACATCGATATCAAAGATGGAGTCTGTGTGTGTGTGTGTGTGTGTGAACATATACCTGTAGCATTTCTTGATGTCCTCCGTCGTGGCGCTCTTGTCGACTCCCAGCACGGCGTACAGCGTTTCTCCTGATGTGGAGAGAGATCTCTGTCTCTGCTGCTCCATGGCGCCTCTCTCTCTCTCTCTCTCTCGTTCCTTCTCTCACTCGCTCCCTCGCTCGCTCAGCCTCTCACCTGTCAGGTAGGAAGAAAAACAAGAACAGAGGACAAAAGGTGATGAGCTAACATCACCATAGCACACATGGAGGAGAGTGGACGTGACGCAGAACAGGGTATAACTCCGAACAGGACCGGCGAAGACAAAACCAGGAGCTCGTATCTAAAAGAGGGGCCACTTATGTCGTATGGGTGTGGTTCGGGTATAAAAAGGTCTGACTTTAGGTTATACACTGTACTGGTAGTTGTTGTGTTTGGGCCCATTGTGTGACTGGCTCATACTAGCTCATCGTATATTCAGGGATAGGGGAGAGAGAGGAGAATTACTCAGGAGTATTTCATGCGAGTAGCTCTGGAAAAGTGGCTTTGATATTAGAGAAAAACACAATCAGACGACATTTTGAAGAATTTAACAGTAAGTAATGATCAAGACTAGGTTTATATGGAAAGCATGTTTACAGCCAGATGGTGACTGACTTGGTGGGTGTGATGTGTATGGGAAGATAAAGGAATAAACGAGTTTAACCAGTTTAGGGTAACCTAAGTTCATGTCACGCAGCCAGGGAGGCAGAGAGATTTATTCTCTGTGTCCTGATTGAACCTCACGTTTCCAGTAAGGAGCTGCATACAGTGAATAAGAGGCTAACAAGAGGTGGCGGCACTAACAGAAGCTCTGTAGTAACGAAGCAGGGAGTAGGTGAGAGCAGCTAAAGGTTTGTTAACCGACAAGTTTCTGTTATAGGAAGGATGACATGCGGCAGCTGCTGTACTATGTTGTACTTTGTGGTTCACCGGTTGAGGACAAGTGAGCAAAAAGATAATTATCAGTTTGTACTGCGACAACACACATTTCACACAGGAGTATAACCACGTGTTTGTCAGAGAACACTGGAACAGCAGCACACAAGACTCCACCAAAGGCATGCACAGTAAAGTATAGACTTTAACGCGAGTCACACAGTTAGCATTGTACAGAACATGTCATTTGTCACGCAGTGTATTTTAGATAGTCATGATAGCAGACGACACTTCCTTGTTTAATGCTGTAGAGATAAAGTAAGAGAATTTCATCACTTGCATGATTTCGCAACTTTTATCGGCAATTTTCTCACAGAGCAGGTCCGACTTATCACTAAGCACCCTTGAAGATAAAGTTATACAGGAAGTCTCCCATTAGTCTGTTTGTGGCTTCACACATGCATGTAAGCACGTTTTGATTCAGGTGTGATGTCCGTTTATCCCCCCCAACACAAAATGATCAAAATAAGTCCAGGTCACTGCGGGTTAACCAGTGGTGGAGAAAAAGCTTTATTACTTTGGTTGAACTGGCTTAGATGGTGGCAGTTTCACTGTTGACACTGTATATGTAGCATAGAAAACAGCTACTGGTGATTTAGCACAACCTTATGTTATGTTAGCTGCTAAATCACCAGGTTAAAGCCCGATGAAATACAGGTAGGAGTTGAAGAAGATCAGTAGAGGGAGGGAGGGTTATTGCAGGTCAGTACATCCAGGACATATGAAAGACACCAGCGTTGGGCTACAGGCCTTAGACCACAGTGTACACACATAAACCCACTGACAACAATGACAACAGCGGGCAGCTTCAAGCAGGAAGAGAGGTGGTTAAAAACCACGTGAATATTTGCAGAAAGGGTGGAACGAATGCCCACCGTTATATACTAATTTGTGATGTTGTTAAGGGAAGACATTTAGGGTTTTTATATCCACCTCCTGAACTCTGAACTGAGCAGTCCCAACCCCAGTTGGTACCACAACCCTGTCGGACAGCAGGTGTATGGGGGTTAGCAGCAGGCTTAGAGACCACAGTAAGCCAATTCGGGGACGGACACACACACACACGGACACACACACGGACACACACACGGACACACACACGGACACACACGGACACACACGGACACACACGGACACACACGGACACACACGGACACACACGGACACACACACACACACACACACAAAACAGGAAAAAAAAGCTGCACTCTCTTCACACTAGACTTGCACCTTCCTGCTGAGCAATCATCTCACTATGATTCACGGGCTGAATATTGTAAAGAGAACACGCTTTCCCATCACGGACATATCAGCACGATAATTGTTCTGTGATATTTATTCATGGGAGGCTGAAATAAAAAAAACCCGACTGAGCAACTCCATTAAGCGGTTTCTGTTAATGATGTGTGTTTTGGGAAATGTGTATATTTATGTTTCCTGCTAGTAAAGATGGCACTAAATGACACCTCAAATAACATTTAAAATTGCAGCGTTGAAGACCATGCAAGCATTAGGGCTACTTTCATATGATTTCAAGCAGTAATGTCACGATGAAATAGATGATTAAGTAAATGATATTTAGTAAAGCATGTTTAGGGGTGTGCTTGCCTTGACTGACCCCAACTTTAGTTACACCTAGGCTGCAGTCAAATAGTCAAAAACATTGTCTTTTCCTAAACACTTGTCCTTGACCTTGATGGATAACATCATGAAGTCAAGGAAAGCTGTAAAGGAGTAAGGACTTAGGAGCAGACAAGAGAATCTGACTGCACTCACACTACAGGCTACGTAATTATGCAACGGCTGATGATACTGACGTCGGTCTGCCGTGGTCGCTTTAAAAGATGCTGCTGCAAGGAATTGTGGGACGGTATTATCTCCTTTCCTTTGGTAAAGGTTGGTCCACTGTACCAGTGCGACAGAAGATAAGAAGGGAAGCATGTAAACACCTTTTCTTAGCATTTAGAGAATTTCGACGAGCTCTCATCATGGCTGCCACTTCGATAATTCCAGCACAGATTTCCCTCCGTTAGGAACCTTACTGAGCAAAGAAAGACTCTTCCAGCACAGCCCTGGGCTTCACTGACATCCCACATTTGTTTTATCTGAGTGCAGTTCACTAATAAAAGCACAGTGGCAAGTGAAAAAACCCAAATTCAAGGCTTCAGCAGATCCCTGACGTCACAGACAATATTGGCAAAATCCTATACGGATATATTTTAGGGATTTTAACATAATAACAACGCACCCCTAAAAATGTAATAATTGAGAATATGTGACCGACGTATGAAAGGAGTGAAACAAACGTAATTTTTAAAATCACCCCAAACATATCTTTGGCATTTTGGTAGTGCAACATGTTTTCCAATACTAAAATTGACCAATAATATCACCTGTAGCGATGTATCGGTCGGCTCAATCACTCACACTACAAAGTGTGTGTGGGTGGAGGCTAAACATACATGGGATAATCTAAAGCACACACACTGGGTGGGGAAAAAGGCACAAGGTGTACTAAGAGTATAACAGAAACACCTGTCATACACAAACACACCGTACACGAAAAGATACATTCAAACATATACTATTAGTGGAATTAACCGATGCCAAAGATATTACTCAGATATGAATTAAGACATCATTGTTATAAGTGTGTTATACATATACAGGGCGGCTGTGGCTCAGGAGGTAGAGCGTGTCGTCCATTAATCCCAGGCTTGGCAGCACCCTGCGTGGCAGCTACATCACCAACGGTCTGTGAATGTGTGCGTGTGAGAATGAGACCAATCTGTAGCTATGCAAGTAACCATTTATTGTCAGCCAGGTCTAAAACCCTATATCACTATTGCCATGGCAACCCTACAATGCTTCAACAACGACATGCCTGACAACACATCGATTTAACCTCGGATTAACCGGTCCCAACGGTCCCAACGCCCTCATTGGTTAAACCTGACTGGGATTAACCAATGAGGGCGATTCATCTGTACGTCCAGGGATTATCACCATACTGAGAGACTGTTGCTGTGTGTGGTGTGAATAATCACATTTTAACACCACAGTGAGCCTAAATTCTCTTGTTCAATGAACCGATCAAATTGGCCATCACTCGCTCACGCACACACAGTCCACTGCAGGCAAGTCCGCCAACTGACCATGAGTGGAAGATATAGATAAAATCCTCCACCACGATACGTGTTTTATATTGCAACATCAATATATTTCATAATCACAAGACCCAAAATTAGCACCAGCCAAATGCTGGTAAAATATATATCAAAACGTGATTGGCCAATACTCCTCGGAATGTATCCGATACCTACAGGTTCTGCATTCACATGCAGATATGTGTTTGTAGAGATTATTTTATGGCAGATAGATTGTTATCGGCATTCATATCGGCCGTTAAGTAACAACAAACTGCAGTACAGAAATGCCAAACATGTCTTTGAGGTCATTTAGAAACTCCATTACATATTTGTCAACTACACAAGGTTATTTGGTCACAAATTGTTAATAAACAAATGTACGGTAAACTAAGTGTTGATGTAAATATTACGAATCTGCAAGAGTACAGAACAGAGGTATTTGCATGTGTCAGGAAACAACAGCTAAGGTGCACCTGATATTTAACTGCAACAATGTCTCTGCCCTTTTTTAGAATAACTACATATTATACATGTGACTGTGGCTACATACATTCACAAGCCAGTCAGGTTCCAGTTATCTGTAGGAGATATTTAGGTAATGACAAAGGAAGTGGCTAATTCCAACTTTAAAAAGACATGAAAAGTAAACAAATCCAAGTGTGAATCTACAGTATAGACAACAGCAAGGACCTGCACAGAACAAGTCTGTTACAGTTAGACACAAAGCGGACGTTTAAGCAAGAGCAAGTTTATTGAGAAAGATGAGGTGTGTGACTGATTCACTTCCCTTTACTGGGATTCAAATCAGCAGCTCTCCTGTCATGAGTTGTGATTTCACCTGACAAATGGTTGGCAACATAGACACTGCACTGTATATAATACTGTTAAAACAATTAAATAAATAAAAATCAGCATCAAGCATTTAATCATAACTACATTTTTCAAAAACTTGTCTGTCATGATTGAACCAGACAAATACTGTATCAACATAATGGCCAATCACAATGGCCAGTAATGGCCAGTGTACAGTACGACCTCAGGTAAACAAGCGAACCGGGCTAAATCCCATTCCTGATGGGATGTGTGCGAGTGTGTGCTCTCACTTTCAGTCTGATATTAAGCCCGTTTATCCAGGGATGGTTCACTGAACACCAGAGCTCTTTCCCAGCAACACCCAGACACACTCGGTCTTTCGACTGCACGTGTCATTGTTTTTAGGGATCTTGTTTCCAACTGGCAGACTTTGGATCACTGGCTTCGAATCATTTCAGGGTTACAGGAGCAGGCAGACTCCACTACACGACGCGGTGTAGGACAAGTTAAATGAAATCAAGTTAAATGAAATAAAATGGAAATAAGTAGCACAGGCAGAAGTGAGACGCAGTCCATAAAACAATAAAAAGATAACATGTCACAGTCAAAGAAGATTTCTTCGGCTGTGCACTCTATCAATCTTAACACAGGTCCAACTAAAGGATCCCAGGAAGAGATTCCACCTTCTGATATATCTTTTAGCTCTTTGTTGGTCTGAGCCAACCTGTTCTTTTTTTTTTGGCCTCCTTACAAAAAAATTACATAAAAAATAAAAACCACACCAAATAAAGCAACATATTTTTAAGAATACCTGAGAGGCAAGCTTTTCCTGCTTTTGTTGACTCTAGCGGCCCACTACACATTAACTGCTGCAGGCAGCGCACACATGGGCACCAAGCTTATTTGTATATTCGGAAAGTCTGCTATATCTGAGAGTAGTTACAATATCACATGTAATGATACATGACTTCCGGGTTCTAAATAGATTTCTTTTGCGCAGTCACTTTGAGCAAAGTAGATAATCTCTCTCTCTCTCTGCTCGTTATGAACTGGAAGAAAAATAAAATCCTACAAACATGGAACCAGGAATGCAAGGTGCGCCACCAACAGCAACAGTGCAATAATGTTTTGTGGTGCAATGTCCCTTTAGGCATGTGCAGAATGCATTTTGTGACTGCTGAGATAATGACACAGCAGTTTTCAGCCCTTTTAAGAAAACAACTCTGCTTTCATTTAACGTAAGCTGATCCGTTTCCCTCGCTGCTGCACAGCAGGGACGACGCACACAATAATAATTAATTGACTAAAAGCGCCTTTTCATCCTTCCTTCTATCAGCTCGTCTTTATAATGATGAAAATAAATTAGGATGGATCAAATTTCAGATCCAGATTTAGATTCGCACAATATTGTCCAGGCTGCAACAAGAATTAACGCCTCAAATCATTATGATTTTGACATATTTGGGACGACAGTAAAGTGTCACAGAGGGGTGAAATGTGTCTCGTCACTGTATTCATAGAACCCCGAGGTGACATCTTCAAAACCCAAAGATGTTTAGTTTACTGTCACATTAGACAAAGATGAAGACAATCTCATAAACTAGTAAATGTTTGGCTTTTTTGCTTGAAAAATGACTTAAAAGACACACTAATGATCAATTAGCAAACTAGCCGCTGATCGACTGATTGTTTCAGCATACTACTGAAATCATGCTGTCAAATGCGCTTATCATTTTGCTCCCCGACTGGACGATGAAGACGAGTTCCATTTTATTTTGGGTGTCATTTCAAACGTATGATTTAAACAGCTGGATGAAAATACAGCTGCTGCCTCTTTTCTCCACCATTCTGTCAGTCCTTATCTCCTCTTCTCCGGATCACATCCATCCTACACTTCTCCTCCATCACGCGTTTCCTCCACCTCTTTCTCTTCCTCTTTCTGCTCTACACTTTTTGTCATCACTTCCTCATTAACGTGTCATCCCATCTCTTCCCCTCTCCTTCCTCTTTCTCGTGTGGTATTTCTCGCAACACATTTCTATCCCTTTTCGACACCCTTTCTTGACTCTCTTCAGTGACACAGGCCGAGGTTCAGTTTGTTATATTATATAGTATTATCAATGAAACGTTAACAGTGTGGCATTGACATCCTCTTCAGCTCCTCCTTCTCTGCTCAGATATTAATCTCTAAGTGGTCTTCCAGGAATTTGACCACATCTCCAATTATTGCGCTCATAACGGAGTAAAGATGCTTTGACAAACACCCGACCAAGTTATTAATTTACTCACAGGTCTCTCATATCATACTCTCATATCAGCTGCATGATGATAACATTCACGATTTCTAAAAAGCTAGGAGAAAGTGAAAATGGACAGATTTCACCTTCCTCGCTTTCGTCGTTTCAAATCACTGCAAATTAAATAGGCTACTCATTTAGGGATCTTTGGCTCTTTGTTTGACATATTTCATGTGCACCTGTCTTTATTTTTGCCATTTTATAGACTAAACGATAAACTGAAATAAAAAGGATGAACAAATAAATGTTGGCACGAGAGCAGAGGGATTGGCAAACAGACAGGAAGAAAGAGGAAAGTAAAAATCATATTCATATGATTTAACTAGTGACTGTGAGCGTGAATCGTTCTGTCTTTATGTGTCAGCCCTGTGAATGACTGGCAACCTGTCCAGGTGCACCCCACCTCTCGCCCCAACGTCAGCTGGGATTGGCTACAGCCCCCCCCCCCCCACGACGCTCTAAGAATAAGAAGTTATAGATAATGGATGGATGATTTAACTATTTTCAACAACTCACTTAATGTAATATAAAGTGCTGAGGATTTTATAGTAAAATCCAATTGAGGCTAAACACAGAAAAACAAACAATGAGCAAACATCAGTCGTTGATTCTTGATTGTAAGAGTGTGCCATTCCTCATTCATTGAGATCAGGTTACACACACACACACTCACACGCCGGAAAATCAATAGATGGCAACGCGACCTCAATGCTGCGACCGACACCGTAAACACAGCTGCCACGCACATGCACGCAGGGCAGGGAGATAACCACTGGGCTCAGTATTTACCAACTCAAAACTTTCACCACCACGCTTTGGATGAGTTTTACAACTCATTTGAGCCCTTTTTGCTGGTTTTTGAATTATTGGTCCATGTGAGAACAATGACATTCCAAGTTGGAGGAAGGAATCTTGCAGCCCGGTTTCAGACACGCGATTCAGCTCCAGCAGGTCTGGTGTTGTGCTCGTTGCGGTTTACCCAGCTGGGAAAAACAACGGAGCCAATCAGAGCTTTATATGAAAATAAGAGACATCTTCTTCCTGTGCCAGAGCCCAAAAAATGGCGACATGGGTAAGATCAAGGCAGCTGTACTGTACAGGTTGCCGTATGTCAACTTACAGAAATAAAAGACGCAGAATATTCCTTCAATCGTCATGAACAACGTTAACTTCTACCTACCACAGTGTCTGTGTTGAATTAACATAATGAATGTCTGGAGTTATAATGTCTTCTACATCAGCATTACTTAGGCTTCCCTATTTCGCCTTCCACCGGTTTAAAACGCTGCTGCTAGGATCAGCACAGGTTCAGGAAAACAAGACCATATACCTCCACTTCTGGCCTCTCTGGCTTCTCGTAAATCTTAATATTGCTTTTAAAAAAATGTTGTTGCCCTCCAAGGCTTTACATGACCAGGCCCCTAATTACATCAAAGATCTACTAACCTCTTATGAGCCTATCAGGCCTTTGTAGTCCGTGTCCCAAAACTCTGGAAATCACTGACCTGCTGAGATTAGGTTTTAAATCTCTTCTTAAAATATATTTAAAAAAAAAAAGCTTTTATATGTGATATTTATTATATTTCATTTTCATATATTTCACTATTTGTATTTCTAAATAAAAAAAAAAAGGTATTTATTCTTTTGTGAAGCAGTTTGTAACATTGTCAAGAAAAGCGCTATATAAACAAAGCTTATTACTATTATGAGTACTTTGTTAAATGCACCTGCTGTTTGGTCATCAGCTGATGAAGCCTCTTGGTTCAGTAGAGAAACTGTAGTGAAAGTTAGCTTTGTCTTGGTGCTTTTTAGGAGGACCACGCTACCATTTGATAGTCAGCACTTATCCATACTTGGATAGCTGAGCACGACAAAATAAAACTGAGAGCCAACTTCATCAAACAGAAGCAAGCCACAGCCTGCTTTCCCATCAGTCTCTACGCTTTGGCAAAGACATGCTGTGATGCAAAAAAGGCCAATCCAATTCATTAGCTAATGTCCAATCAGCCGTCTGTTGGCATTCGTGCACAAGCCTTCTGAATGGACACACATATGCGAACGGTGCGGGAGAAAACATTACAGTAATGCCTCTGCTAAGGTACGCCGGGCAAACTGTGTGTGCACCTACAGAACTGTGCACTGCAGTCACCACCCACCGTACAGACCGTACACACCGTATCTCAAAACGAGACAGCAACGCTGTAATCAGCAAATGTTTAACATTCTTACAAGACGAATAAGTAAAATCCTTATTCACTGATAATTTCTACACATTTGTCTTGATAAGTTATTCCTTTCAGCAGCGCTGCATGCAGTCTCGTCAAACACTTAGACAACGAGGCTGCTACCAACGATTCCTTGCATCATCACTTCATTGCTTTTTATGAACTATTCAATTAATCGTTTGGTCAATTAAGAGCCAAGGAGATTCAGTGGAAAACAAATAACATAAAAAAACAAAAGCAGCAAATACACAACATTTTAAAGTTGAAACTAGGGAAAGTTTGGCAGTTGTGCTTGAAAAAATAGCATTTAATAGAAAGATTAATGGGCAACTATTTAGTTTTTATTGCTAACTTTTCTAACAACTAACGGTTTCATGACTAGTTAAAATTGTGTGTATATACATACATACACACACATCACATCACATACTACTACAATGAACTCTGCTTAAATAAGCTGCTTTTGGTTTCAAATTTATAAATAAGAATCAATTCAGATGTGGTCATTTCAACAGGGTGCATACCGAGGACAGCTGAGAAAAGGTGGATGAATAAGACCATCTCAACAGTCATACCTATGACTGTCGGGCTGGTAGCTCTGCTCAGTGCTCGGCAAAAGACGACAGCTCAGGTGTAACAGTGAGGCCAGCTGCTAAAAATATCTTCTATTCTCATCTTGACAAAACAGGCTCCCTGCACAAACTGTGTCTTAATTAACAAATTTGCTGTGAAACTCTCACGTCACGTTGTTCATTTCACCGAGGAACGTTTGTGCCTCATACAGAAGCACACGCAGAGCTCATCCATGCCGGGACAAATCTCCGTCCAATCACTGTCAGCGATCAGAGAGGGAGGAGAGGAAAGACGGGGGTGGGGGACTTTGAGTGATGAAGATGGAACGACAGAGGTGGACTGAGGGCGGACAGCCGGGTCAGGGAGACAGACACGGCCTGACAGACCGAAAGGAGGGTTTGGTTCAGGGTGACAAAGAGACCGAGAGACAGAAAGTGTGAAGTCGCAGGAGGAGAGAAAGTGAAGGTGAATATTTTTACAGCCCCATGTGACTCACAGTCTCAGAAGTGCTGCACCATCCTGTCTAAAGGGCACGCTCATGACAAGACTCGTGACCTGAGGCCACTAGCAGCCACAATCCTTCATTCAAAGGAGAAGCCGTGCTTTTCTTTCAGGTGATCTGTGGTTTCTCCAATTAGCAGGGAGATACACCCGTAGATGCTAAACTACAGGGGCAGTATTACCCTTCTGATTACTTAGACAAACTTGAATGCTTTTCTTGTGTCTCTACGTGCAGATTGAGGTGAGATTACTTCAACTCACCTGGATGTCAATGTCAAGTAGCAGCTCTACAGTAGTGAAAACAACTGCAAAGACCAATGGCTGGCCTAACTAATCTAGGCATATTTTTAAAGTCACGCACCTTCATCATAAATAGGAAATGAGATTATACCAAATTTTAATCCACTTCCCGTTTACGTGCACTGCCTTTCAGAAATGTCACACTTAACTTAAAAGAAATGCTAACAGCCAAATAAACCAAACCTATTTCACACTGGCAAGTGAAAATTTATATTATTAATCATTATGAATTACCGCCGTCAGATAATTGTTAATAGCCTGACAAATTATTTCTCGATCATTAATTTAATCGTTTAGTTTATGAAATGTCCAACAACTGTGAAGAAATGGCCATAAAACTGTTGGCTTTGTCCGACAATTCAACAACTGAAAGATGTTCAAATTACAAAGATTTAAAGCAGAGAAAAGCAGCAAATCATCACATTACAGAAGCTGGAACACGTGTGATTGATTGAAACACTTGATCGATTATCGAAATCTTTTAATGACTTCGTTGTGAGCCAGTTTAACACAATGTCCCCACAAAAGAATGTATCCCACTGAAACACATTCATCTACACAAATCGCAAGAAAACTGCGAATGCACTCTTCTGTGGATTAAAATGTTCACGTTGCACTTCTGGTCACGACTCATTAAGTGATGTCGAAACAGGTCTTTTGCATATGGACAGCGGACTGAAACACCTGCCGTAATGTCACTTATTTGGGTACGTCCAGGGGGGCAACATGCACAAAACGCTCACCCAGCAGAGGAGCACTGTTCTGATTCTAATGTCGGAGACTAAATACGGACCCCGCGCCCGTCTACATGAGGACACAAATATCAATACCAAACACCAGTGAGCCAAAGAAGGAATCCCAGCTGCAGGATAATTTTAGGTTTTCAAGTGTCACAGCAGAGACACTCTGACAGGAAACTGTCACACTGCACCACAGCTAATCTGATTAACTCAAGTTTAGAATAGGCACAATAATATATATAATTTATATACTGTATATACACACACACACACACACACATCTGTTATCCACAGATGTTATCCAAAAATGTCAACAAACTAAGGATCTACCTTTCTAGATTTACATAGACTTAAATGTTAATTATTTTCACTTGAGGTTTGTCAAAGTGGTTCTTAGTAGAGCTGAAACGATTCATGGATTAATCTCAGCGCCGAGAGTCCGAAAACGAATAAGCAGCTGTTTTGATGACTGTTTGAGTCATTTTACAAGCAAAATCTTGAAACTTTATCTGGTTCCAGCTTCTCAAATGTGAAATGTTGCTGCAATGAAATACAGCGCAAAGCAATTTGATTTAAGACATCACAGACTATATGATTAACAAAAAAATGTATTGTTAGATTAATCAACTACGAAAATGATTGTTAGTTGCAGTCCTAGTTCTTACACATACTCTTCCTCCCTGACCTACTACTGGACTAACCTGATTTGATGTGACTGGCTTTTATATGAGTCACAGATGACCACTTGCACCACAGTTCATACGGATGACATCATCCCCCCGCCATGCGTTCCCCAGCTGAGCCAGAAAAATAACATGATTTGGTCAAATGTTTCCTGGACATGTACTGCAAACTAAAGCTGACCCTGATGAGACATTTTAAAGAGATAACTTGCGGGAAAGGGCCACTGCCCGAAGTTGATGCAATTTAAATGCACCATTTAAGCACTTAATGAATGAAAACTTCATGTATTTATTTAAACGGATGATAACTAGTCACGCCTTTGAATTCAGTGTCACCTAAGGGTGAGCTAAAGTCTTTTAACGGCTGTTAAAAGACTTTCCTGTTCGCCTGTGTGGCTGGAGATGCACTTTCCCTGATATAATGCCACTCTCTATAAAGACGTGTACAGTGTATAGGCAGGGATAGCCATTGTTAGGTTGTTTGCTCAAAGATGCACCACTATAGATATATACTTTTTCTTGTGATATAAATATTCAGTATTGTTGAGAGTCTTAATATGAATACATGGACAAACTATTATTTTATAATAATAGTTTGATTTCCTCAAAGACAACCCCAAGAAACAGTACTCAAATATAATAATTACTCACGCATGTAATTTTCAGTAGTAGAAACGACCCTACGAATGATCTGTGGAACTACAGATGACTTTATATAGCCTATCAATAATGTTTAATTATGCAATCAAGAAATTGATCGTCGTCAATAACTATAAGATACAGCAAAACCTTTTCTTCACAGAAGATTCATTAGGAAAGCATATCTTAATCAAATATATCTAAAATTAGACTAATTGCTTTTCAGTTTATAAATGAATGTACTGTTATCAGCTTATACTGATATATAGTCTATGCTAAAGCTTGTGTTGTTTTTTCATTCTACCTTCATTCCCCTGCTAGTTTGAGAGTTATATTAAAAGTGACATCGTCACAAAAAAAAAAAAGACCAACCTGTTATCAACACAAAACCAACAGCACGCAGATACAGCAGTTACAGCACCATCACTCAAACCTGGCAACCACACACAGCAACAAATCATCTGTCCGGTGGCCAAACATCAACCTGCCTGGAACTTATTACTTCAACAAGAGGTCCAAGGTCTGTGCACAGGATCACAGCAGGTGACTGAATCGTCGTGTTGCCTGCTCAGCGAAAACATACCAGCGTTACTTATTATTATAGTGGAGGACTGGGCTGCTGCCTGCAATCCGATGTGCACGGTTACTGCTGATGACCCCGGAGTGGCTGACCACAGCCGAGTGTTTCCATCGTCTTCATGCAACGTCGCACAGCCACATCACACGAGCTGCGGCTCTGCCGCAGATGTTTTACAGTCGCACTAACAGAGCCCTCCGAGAACAACACAATGGAAACATCCATGGGCGCGTTAGCACATAGCCCGGCGACTTCGCTGACATGCTATTAAATCAAGTTGCAGGAGAAGTCGCACCTGTCTCACGGGCAGGCGGGGTCAGGAACACACTGGGCTGCAGGCTACAAATCCGGATTTATCCTGCGATGCATTCTCCGCTCGGTTTTACTCAGGACGGACTAAATCAGACTCCACAATAGTCGATATGACGCCACACGGATCTGAATCCTGTGCCCGCCCGCCTTCCCCCACATGCTGTGACGGGCTCTCGGTTCGTGACTGGCAACCGAACTGGAAAATACCGGTCGTCTCGGGAATCAAACCGTGATTAAAGCGGATAATCTCCAGGCACTGCATCAAGGCAACACACACAGCATCCATGTTGGTTAGCCAGGCAGCTCCGAGCGATATGGTTTGAATAAGGCAGCTAGCATTTAGCTCGCTAACTAATCCAAGGGCAACAAAGCTGACTAATGTTAGCCCACTTGCTAACTCTGTGCATTCCTCACCTTTCTTCTCCGACCGCGGGGCAGTGTGGCTTCTGTTGTTGTCGCTTTGTCTTTAAGTGGCGCGTACCTCGATGTTTATAATACTCGCATCCCAGTTCAGCGTCGCTTTCCGCCGCTAAACCATTCAAACAGCCGGCAGTAGAGCCACTGGGCTAACGGCTACAGCGGGAGCGAACAAGCTGTCAATCCCTGCGGAGCTGCCTCGCAGGAACCCGCCCACTCCCCCACTCTCGCGAGGTTTCACGTTCTCCTGCTTATCCCAAGCAGCTGGAATCTCCTTAATAACATTTAATATGGTGTATGAAGTGTGATATTAATAAACTGCTTCGTCACCACCGGGTTTCAAGACACTTCTCTGCGTTTATACACGCTTCTATTATATTCTCAGCCGCTTTCACGCAGCACATCATGATTGGTTTAATCATTCTGACTGAAAAGTGGTAAATTTACATGAGAAAAAAAGCTGTCTTACTTCAATCACAACGATAAGAAATAATAGTTTTACCGGGAGCACCGCTTCTGTTTACGTTCAAGGTATCTATTGTATCTAGCGCTCTTTATTATGAGGAGTACATTATGAATTATGATTATATCTTCTCGCTGTGGATCAAAACACGTGCCTTTCTTACTCCCTTTTAAAAAATATATATATATATAAAAAAAAAACATTGTATAGCCGCCGTCTCTTCTTCTAGTCTTACGGCGGTTGTCAATCACAGTGCAGTAGGGCGGGGCGACACAACAGGAAGTCAACCGAGGAAGAAGTGAGCGACGTGAAGAATAAAGACTTGGTCAACTCTGCTGCTAACTCAACGTCAGGTATTTGAACACGTCAGTTTTCACTTAAACGTTGTGCGAATGGCACTCTTCTACAAAGCTGGCTGTTGTTTTCAAAATGCCGAACGACTTTAGCTTGTCGGATAAAGTTGTGAGACTTTGGTCAAGTCATGGGCTCACGTTAGCATCGACAGCCAGCATGACACAGCCAGAACTACGCACCACAACTAACGACAGCAAGCTAGTGAGCTAGCTAGCTAACCGCTACTTTTGTTAGCTTCGCCTTGAAAACTCTGAACAGCGCCACACTCGTGCAACTTTCGGATCAGACGTCACATTTAAAGTGTCATACTGCAAGAAGACGGCCGGCGAGAATTGAAAATAAGTGACAAATCGTTTGCCACTCGACGCTACAGTGTCTTAACCTACAGCACAGTAAGCTAGCTCCTCGAATTCATGTCGACATTTTCTCATTTCAAGATCTGATTTTGCCTGTTTCAGATTGAAACGTTAGTTTGAAGCCAACTTTTTTTTTTAAATCAAATAGTATTGTCAGAGTTTGTCAACTAGCAATCAGAACAATAGGGCAGAGTGCCTTACGTAAGTGCAGCTAGTTGTAGTAAAAGTGTAAAAACCAAGTCATTTATACAACTGGCACCTTTCTGTTTCTATTTCTGTCCACAAACTCAAAAGACCTGCTGCTGGTCAGGCCAATAGAAATGGTTCCACTGACGCCGTTTCCGTTTCCTCCAGCATTCAGGCTGATTGACAACGAGATCTAAAGATGTCGTCAGGCGCCCTCTTTCCCAGCCTGGTGAGCGGCTCCAGGGGAAGCTCCAGCAAGTACCTGGTGGAGTTTCGTGCCGGTAAAATGACCCTGAAGGGGAACGTGGTGACTCCAGACAAACGCAAGGGCACAGCGTACATCCAGCAGTCCGACGACTCCCTGATTCACTTCTGCTGGAAGGACAGGACGACTGGGAATGTCGATGATGTGAGTAACTTTGAAACTCTAGGCAGCAGCAGTAATGATTTACAAATGGGTACATTCCCCTATTCAAAGTACAACAGCATATACTTCAAGTAAACAGTGATTCTATTTGAGTGAAATTGTTGTTTGTGCTGATTTTAGCTCTGTGGCTGAGTAGAATTTAAGGCCTAACGTGTGAACAGCTTTAACCAATACGATCCCTGACTAAGGCAATCGGTTGGCCTACTATCATTTTCCTGGAACTTGTACTTTATGGGTGCAGGCGTGCAGTAAACATTCCTGGAGGGTTCAAATGGAATTAATCACCAATGACTTTGACTGCTGGTGCGATCACATGTAAAACTCAGCGTGACAGAAATTGTTACTGTCCTCAGACATGTTACACATTCCACAAATGCTGCGAAGAAAGCGAGGGCAGTGGCAGCGCTCCTACAATGAAGAAAAATAAAAAAAACACTGCTTTTATCTATTCAATCTGTATTGGTACACACAAGCATTGCCAACACATTGAATCCTGATTTAGCTGGCCTCCCTCAGCGCAAGCAAGGTGACCGTACAGTGATGTTGCCGCTGCTGTGGTTTCCCCTTTCCATAATTATTTGAGGATGATTTGTTGTGGCATCCGAATGTCTTATGTTGTCCCTTTCTTGCTCCAGGACCTGATCATCTTCCCCGATGACTGTGAATTCAAGAGGGTCAACCAGTGCACCACCGGACGTGTCTACGTGCTGAAATTCAAGGCTGGATCCAAGAGACTGTTCTTCTGGATGCAGGTGAGCAGAAGCTTTTCTGTTTTTTAAAGAGAGGAAATGGAGGCTTTCTTCGTGAATGCGTGACATCTGTGTCTTTGTGTGCAGGCAGATGGACGGTCAATAGAGGGAAAGTGAGTGGGAGGCAGTGAGTGATGAGCAGAGGAGCAGAGATTATTACACATGATGGTGGGGTGTGCACGGCTGTAATCACTGTATTTGTCAGGCAGCCACACAGTTAATATTTATACCCACCAGTGGTTTTCTCCTTTCCTCTGCTCCAGTTGGGAGGGATAGTTTTTAATCAAAGAAATAAGGTTATAATCATCCTGTGGACTCATTTGTTAATATTTGACTTCTGTTGAAATAAATTTTCACCAGCCATAACAGTTTATGCACATTTTGTCTCCAACAGTTTTCAGCGATGTGTGTATATTTGGTTGTTTACGAAACTGACAAAATTACATTGAGATCAAATTTACAGCGTCTTTTTTTTCTTTTCTTTATTTGATCTTTTTGGTGTCAAACCTGCCTTGTGTGACCACATAAGAACTGAGTCCGTTAATTTGGTCTTGATTGCTCCATTTCCGTCAGGAGCCAAAGACCGACAAGGACGATGAGCACTGTCGTAAGGTGAACGAGTACCTGAACAACCCTCCCATTCCTGGATCGGGAGGCAGCGGAGGTGGCAGTGGCCACGAGCTCTCTGCGCTCGGAGGAGAGGGAGGCCTGCAAAACCTGCTGGGAAATATGAGCCACAACCAGCTGATGCAGCTGATTGGACCAACAGGACTGGGAGGACTAGGTGAGCAGCGCTGGATATTACTTTGACACTCGCTGCAGCAGAGGCTCAATAATCTGTTGAGAGGAGGGGAAGTCTTCCAGGAAATAACCCTGAAAACACACTGACCCATTTGTCACGTTGTCTTCTCCAGGGGATCTGTTAGCTGTAACAGCAGTTACCTTCAAGTTGACATATAAACATTTGTTTTTAAAACCACCTTCTGTTCCAGACAAGACTTCTTTAAATCAGATGTGATTATCAGTGTTAAGCTGTATATTTCCAATGAAGAATGTCCTGTAGTAAGTGGAACAATATGACAATGCTTTAAAAAGTAGAGGTAACTTATTTTATTGAGAAATGTAAAACTAGTTGTAGTGTCAATCTAACTTTAACACGTTTTTCCCTCCCTGTGCTTTTTCTTACATGCTCAGCCAGGATTTTGTTTTTTTAATCAACATAAAGTAAAGTGAAGCTCACACCCAGCATTTGTTCTAAATAAGAATCAGAGATCATTTTGGACCCTTTTTTGATTTGTTTGTGTTTGTCTAAGGAGGTCTGGGAGCTCTAGCAGGACCTGGACTCGCCAACCTGCTGGGCAGCGGAGGACCAGCCACCAGCAGCTCCTCATCCAGGTGAGCCAGAACACCACACACACACACAACGCTGCTGTCATTACAGGTGTATAACATGGCCATTTATAATATCTCTTCTGTCTCCTTCTCCTCAGCTCTCGTAGCCAGTCAGCAGCAGCCGCTCCTGCATCCGGCGGAGCCTCCAGACTGAGCTCCTCTCAGGCCCCCACCACCCCTGTGACTCCTGCTGCCTCAGCTGTCTCCCCCACTAGTGTTGCTCCCTCCACACCAGGTACATGATGCAAAGCACTGTCATCATGTGTCAGTCTTCTGCCAATTAAGAAACAGTTTTTATTAGATGGTCTGAAGGGCTTACTGAGCAATATTTAGAGCTTTCTTTCTGCTCTGTCGTACCCCATGAGTCCATTAATAGTTCTGTACATTGCTTCCTGAAGATTGACAGGTTTCTTCATGCTGCATTGATGTTGAATGAATCTGATTTTCTACAGTCAGTTTAATTAATTGTGCAGAATATAAATGATAACTTGTCAAACTGTGTCGCAGGTGTTGTACCCCGCCACGCATTTACTTTAACGAAGAAGCATCAAGTGTTTAATTTTTAATACCTTGATTACTCTTTGCATTGACGGCTGCTTGTTTGCCTCATTCGCAGCCTCGGCTCAGACCCCGGTGGTCCCAGCCTCCGTTGGAAGCCCTGCCTCCCACCAGCCCATCCAGCTCAGTGACCTTCAGAGCATCCTCGCCACCATGAATGTGCCGGCGTCAGCCGCTGCTCAGGGATCAGCGGGTGAGTGGAGGAGGATTGACATGATACTGATCTAGGGCTACATCACTGCCTAGTCTGAATACCAGCATGAGCTAAAGGAGGGAGACAGACCAGAGTAAATCCAGGAAAATGTCATTAAATACGACTAATGGGACTCCTCTCCTGTTCTGTAGTGGACCTAGCGAGTGTTTGCACCCCAGAGATGATGGCTCCCATCCTGACTAACGCTGAGGTCCAGCAGAGGCTCCTGCCCTTCCTCCCGAGCGGAGAAAGTTTGCTGCAGAGCACCGATGAGATCCAGAACACAATCAACTCCCCTCAGTTCCAGCAGGTAGACAGATAAACACCCAAATTATACTTTCCCCCTGACATGTGTGTCTGGAGTAGAATTGACGTGCAATGGAGGAAATAATGGCTGCCAGCATGTTTATGGAAATGCGATCTTTAATTGAGAAACACCGGCAATAATAATAATGACCTTGTACTCACACCCGATCAGCCAAATCAGGTGTGTTCACAACATCTTGCTCCACTCAAAGCACCTGACTTTGGCCAGTTACCTGTGGGTGGAGCACAATGCATCTTCATCACGGTGTCATGTGTTGACAGTAATTCTAATAGGTTTCCATGCATTTAATAAACCTGTTGACTCTGACTCCGCCCTCCTTCAGGCCATGAGTATGTTCAGCAGTGCCTTGGCCTCCGGGCAGCTCGGCCCGCTCTTGACTCAGTTTGGTCTGCCGGCAGAAGCCGTGGACGCCGCCAACAAAGGAGGTGAGACACGCACGCACTCTTCTTTTAACAGAAGTACGGCTCAAAGAAGCTACAGTTGTTTCCACTGCAGCTGAAAAATGTTCTAGATTTTTCTATAGCCACAAATGCCATGGGGAATAAAGTATTGTGTGTATCAGTCTGCTTCTTCTTCCTGTGTCCAAGAACTATTAAACACAGATTCTGAATTTTGTATACAACATTTAAATAGCTTTTAGTAGTATGGACAGGAGAACAATTATAGTGACCAATAAAAACTATAAGAGACTTAAAGTATGTGAGCTTATCCTTTTTAATGCAAACTATTCCTGTTTGTATCCAGCTACTTCGTCTATTTATCTATGAATGTGCATTTGTGTCCTTGTCAGACGTGGAGGCGTTTGCCAGAGCCATGCAGAGCAGTAAAGGAGACGCCAAAGAGAAGAAAGATGATGACGAGGACATGAGTCTGGATTAGAGCCTCAGTAAAAAAATCTGAGATTCCTTTTTTCTTCACTTTTTCTTGAGCCCCCCCGAATATCATCTTACACCTTACTAATCCTAACTCTATACCAAAGGCAGCACGGTGCTGTTCATCCTGAGTCCGAGCCAAGTGTTTATCAGCAGCTCTGTTTGGTTCATTAAACCTTCAGTTTGAGTGGGTGCTGATACTCAAGTCTTTCTTCAAATTTACTCTTGATAATAAAATCATATTGGCAAACAGTGAAGAGTGCAGTTTGTATGAAAAAAACAAACCCAACTTTATTTAGACATACATTTACAACACATGGGGGTGAGGGGGGGGCAGCTTATTCTGTGAGATTTTTTTAAAATAAAAGTGGTTATTATATTACGTACAAGCTTCACACTGTTTGGTACATGTTAACATTTACGACAGCGTAAGAGATGGGAAACGCTGCCTGAACAGGAGCCGACCGACACTGTTGAACGATTACAAATACTGCATGACAATATAAAATTATATGAATTAAATAAGGGATTTGGTACACTGGACCAACCTTTCCCAAGAGAAGGGAGATAATGCTGTCCCACAACTCCTAAAATTTGTTCTTATGTTTTAGACTTAATTAACTCTTGATATTCCCACATGTGCAATCCCAGTCCCGGTTACAGGCTGCGCTGCCTGAGGACGTTGCTCTATACATTACAGTGTTCACAGTGCACCAACTCAGTAGCTATACTCGACGGGCTCTGCTGGGGATGCACGTGATTTGTGGCCAAAGGGCCGTAAATGACTGACTTGTATCATCAGCGCATCTCTACCCATAGACGCTGTTGTAGCACAAAACCAAACCGGTCACATTGCAATGACATACGGGGAAATATAAAATATAAATTTTTCTGAAAATAGAAAATAAATATTAATATATATATTTTAAATTACCTAAATTAAAATGACACCCACCACCAGTAATTTGCAGTTGGGAAACGTGAGGATAAGACTGTCGGATCTACATATGTGGGCAGCCCTGCGTCCCCACAGCTCCATGCACAGCGAGCGGTTTGGACAACATGGCAGGCCTGTGGTTGACCGTCGCTCGGCGGATGCAGCCCTGGAAGGCTGGCAGGGCGGCAGGTAGCCCAGGAACTGTGACGCCACCTGGTGCACGGAGAGAGGGACATCATGTTACAGAGAAGCAGCTTGTGTAACCAAACTCATGTCAAACCCCGACCAGCCAATCACAACAGCCAAGTCAGAGTTTGAGATTATCAACGAACATCTGCTGGATCAGAAATTGGAAAAAGAACCACGTGTTGTGTTCAATTAATCAGTTAGGTCATTTATTTAAACACGTGAAATATGTTGTGTCACCAGATTATATTTATTTATATTTGGGTTTTAGGACATCGTCTGGACCTCTGCAAACTTGTGATGGGCATTTTTTTTTTAAAAACTTGCTGCCATTTTATACACTAAATAATTAATCCATTAATCAAAAAGCAAATCACATAGTTGCAATCCTAAAGACAACAAAGCTGTAATAGAGAGAAATAAAATCACAAGAATAGAGTTTGTAATGTTATGGACAAAGTCCTCATAATAGAAATAGTATAAAGAATATGTCAAATGAGAACAGATGTGGAGAATAAAACTGAGGAAAAGGTTGTAATTATGGGTATGTGTCTAAACAGATGAGGGATGTGGAGGATGTACTAGGATCTATGGAGGTTTCGTCCAATAAGGAAATATTTATTGACACACCTCATCAGGACAAAATTAAATGACTGGGCTTGATCAACCCCAACATTTTTAGCCCAAATCCCTGATAATTCTCAGTTCCATCCAACAGGTCCCTCGTGAGAAATAATTACACAAGACGGAACATGGTTTTGAACTCACCGGGCGCCCCTCCGAGGAAAGCCGTCTCTTTGGCCCCTGCCGAGCGGCTCTGCTTGGGGCCGACGCTGTGCTGGCTGGCTGCATCCACATGGAGCTGCAGCACGTTGTTCTTCTTCACCACTGGGGACACGCAGACAACAGAACCTCATCGTACCTCAGCGACAGAGTCAACAGAACCATCTGTCGACGTAAACTCACCTGTGATTGTGTGCCAGCGTCCATTACATAGAGGTTCCTCAGGAGTGAAGGAGGTAGAGAATTCACCTTTGCCGCTGTTTACAGAAACGGTCACCTACACACACAAACCTCATCAATTCCTGCTTTCACAACTGGATGAAAAGGTCCAGAAAACCCTCACACCACCGCGGTCTCACCTCTCCATGGCTGAGGGCCAAAGTCAGGTGTTGGTCAGCTGATGTCCCAGCATGCAACAGCAGCCCGGAGTCCGATATGGGCCGAACCTCCAACTGGATTTCCAGATCCCGACCCAGAACTAAGGACTCATCTGCAGGGAGAGAACGCCTTCAGTCTGGGCACAACATCACGGCAGGACACAAACAAGAGAAACAAGAAACATAGAAGAAGAGCGATGATAACTACCTATTGCGATGTGTCCGCCCTGCCCAGAGAAGTAGGCTCCGGGCTGCAGAGGACTCTGGAAGCAGGGCACTGCACCCTGGCTGTGAGTGGGGATTCCTGCGGGGGCTTCATTCAGAGTCAGGTCCCTGACACAACCGACGAAACCACCAGAGCCGGGCGCCTGAACACACACACACGGCTTTATTACAACACGCGAAGAAGAACAGAACAGATGTGTGATCAAGTGTGTGTCTCACCTTGTACACCTAAAATGTCCAGCTGTTTCATTGTCATGTTTCACAACCTGCGTGTTATTTTTGTTGCGTTTTAAAATTTAGATTGTAAAAAAATAAAAATACAGAGTTAATCCCCATGACAACCGATGCAGTCATGTTTCAGTCAGCTCTTCATTCTGGGATACCACTGGGGTGCCAAAGCTGGGGATTTTTTAATTTGGCAAAGAAAAACACAAAAAAACTGAACCCTAACGACGCACTAAACTACCAAATCTGGATCGATGATGGTGCCAGGTGTAGTTTTTGGGTTCTATAAATGATCTGCAGTGTGCAGTTGTGATGTTTTACCGTCAGTGTGGGCGGGACTCCTCCGACATATAAAGGCCCGGTGAGACGGGTCCGGTCTCCTCCAGGGATCTTCTTGGACTGAATGCTGATGCCGTCCACTATCAGGCTGATCGTCTCTCCTTCGTGCTTTATAAACACCTGAAGGGACATAAAGGCAGAGCGGGTTAAATAAGTAGGTGAATCCGAATGTGTTTATTCCAGTGTTTAAATTCTGAGGTGAAAACAGAAAGCAGCCTGCTGCTAAATGTCACGCAGATTCACACAAAGTCACTTCCCGGGCCGACCAATCACGTGACAGCGGTGTGCGGCCTCACCTTGTGCCACTGGTCGTCTTTGTACTTCGTGCGGCTGCGCAGGCTGACCTTCCTCTTTCCTCCGTCCAACAAAAGCAGCAGGTGGCCGCCGGACACGCTGAGTGACATCACAGCCCCCCCGCGGTGCCTGCCTGCTGCGTAGAGCACCACACCATCAGAGGAGTTGATCCTCACCGCCATGGAGATGCGAGGCCTGCAGGGGGGGGATTAAAGCTGAATTAATTCACTCTTTGGCCACGTGGGCACAGAAGAAGTTTGGCATGTTAACTTTGCAAATTACAGGGTGAATGCAGGAATCCTGAAGTTAAATTCCAGAACCTTTAAGACCATTTCAACATATTTTAAGATGCAACACAACAAGTTGTGACTGGCTATCAGCAACACACCGTACATTTATTTTGAGATTGTAAACGGTCTTAGTTTGACATAATTCAGAACAAAACTCTTTAGAATAAAGTAGTGACTAACCCAAACGCAAGTT
The DNA here is from genome assembly GCA_036023855.1 of Gadopsis marmoratus. Classification (NCBI taxonomy): domain Eukaryota; kingdom Metazoa; phylum Chordata; class Actinopteri; order Centrarchiformes; family Percichthyidae; genus Gadopsis; species Gadopsis marmoratus. Next base: position 661 of record JAVQJF010023351.1, on the reverse strand, counting down.
TTATTAAAAGTAATAGTCACATTAAACATTTCCATTTGGCCTAAGAAATACAGCAGTGGCCATAAATCATATTAAATCATAGGCAGTCTGTCTGAATCTATGTTCCAATATATTATTATAAAATATTGTAATACTTTAAGGGTCATCATTTTTGCTAAACTGATTTAATACTTTTTAACACTTTAAGACCCCAGGGATACACAGAATTAGCCTCCGCCTCCGCCGACAGGAATGTTACTAGCGTTGTAGGAATTTCTAATCAGCAAATTAAAGTTTTGACCTGATGATGGCGCTATAAGAAAAGTTAGGAGATTCACCAAAGTGACTCCACTTCATCTTGAGGCCAAATTAAATCATCACAATCAGACACTTTTCTCAATAACACAAAACACATTATTATTACAAAAAGTTTAAAACATTCAGCTGATTCATAAAGACATAATTCTGGGAGCAGTAGTCGTTCCTGCAGGGAGGAAACGTCACACTCACGTTGCTCTGAACGAGCTGGGCAGAGAGTCGTATCTCTGGAAGCTGTGAGTGGAGCCGCTGAAGTGCATCGCTCCGACCTCCTGCTCCAACAGCTCCACCCGACACGAGTCCCTGGTGTTACGACTGCGAGACCCAGACGGCTTCTTGTGCTTTCCCTGAGGGAGGGAGGGAG